>JADWQK010000016.1:0-12922 GCA_017933935.1 Sesamia nonagrioides | reverse complement strand
AAACAAGAAATAACATGTTAAAAATTATCTGTTCAAAACATTAATAACAACAAAACTTTTCCGTCCGCAGAAATATGTTCTAACCTCCAAACAGATTTTCCGTTTCATTAACTTGAACAGTCCGAGTTTATTCGGGTGACGTTGCTAAGAGAATTGTTTCTAAGTTTCCGCATCAAACTGCTACTAAATCCGTCTGTACATCTCAAAGGAAAAAAGGTAGGATTTTTATGTTAACAAAATACATGAAACCCGCATAAAGAGATCTACTTACATACCTCCAAAACTTGGTCCATGCCTTGAATTTAGGTGTTCCTTTGTTTCGTTGTCTTATTGTTATCACAACACAACAACTTTTTAGGAAGAAAAAGAAAAAATAGACGTTATTCATAATATATGTAGGTCTAATCAATGCAAGTTAGGACAATACGTAAAATATTTGGTAAGATTTTCTATATCTGGCACAGACATAAGATTGTCCAAAAACTAATAAAGTTATGAAGGTAAGGATATACTTATTAAATGTAAAGGTAGCAACTGTAATGTTATCAGTCAATTTACCGCCGATCATTGGAAATTTGTTACGAGAATTTATCTTTGTAGTCTTGTTAATTGGAACTTACTTAAAAGTTTATATTTTAATAAGAGGAGCCGAAATTATTTCGGTTCATCTTAAATTTTCCGACGAGGGTCAACAACGTTGATTGATTGACAAATGAGGCGGAACTTTTCGAAGAAATCACTTCATTTTAGTCTCTGTCTTTTTCTTATTATTTTTTTGACAAAAGCAGTGATCGCGTTTTATCTGGATCCTGTATCTTACAATTTCAAAGTGCAATAAAAATATTAAGAAAGTTCTAGTAGATTCCTATTTAATATAGGCATCGCGGCAAAACACGCGCAGGTGCATCAGCGCGATAGGGAACACCAGGGGTCACAAACCTGTGGCGGACACTTGAAGGCTCCCGTGAGCACGATAACGAAACAAACTTCCCCAATCCTTTTCCCGTCCCGTGAAAGTGTAAATGGAAAACGACATATTTTACTATATATTTTACTCAGCAGTACACTACCAGCAGATTGACCTTCACTGAGTACATGTACTATGACCAAGTGGGTATAGGTACGATTCAATTTATTAATATAAGTATAGATATTTAGGAGTCTTGTAGACGAAGGATTGATAGTAATAGTCACAATTCTCAGAAAACGCATCTATGAAACGGTAGCGCTTCGGGTTCAAAACACACACATTACGTTTGCTAAAACAGCGCTCTAAACCGACTATCTGCCTGTAAGTGCTTTGTCACTTCAACACTTTTAATCATCATCATCATCTCAGCGTTAATCCCAGTCGCATTCGAAGCTTTTTCAGCTTTGGAGTCTGGGGTCCGCTTTACTAATCTAACTGCTGATTTTGACTAAACTTCGATATTTTCCGTGAAGCGACTACCGTCTGACCTCCACAACCCGAAGGTGATATCGAAGCTTTGCAGTTACCAAAATTAGAAGTAAAACCATGGGGGCACCAAGATCTTACTCAGATGATCTCAACAAGCCAGGAGACTTAATGGGCTTCTGGAGGGAGGTGGGCTGGCTGGAATAACCACCAACGGCCGTCATGGCCCACGCACAATGGTCCACTGGAAGGACAAAGTGCGAAAACCAAACCCACAACATAGAAGTGGTATTAATTCTTATAGTATTTTATTTTGAGTTAAAAACTATTCAATATCGTTTTTTATTATTATTATAAACTAGTGCTTGAGCTCTTCGAGGCAGTGGGCAGGGTACATTGCTCGTGGAACCGATGGCCGATGGGACAGTAAGGTTCTGGTGTGGTGGCCACGTACCGGAAGACGCAGCGTAGGGAGGCCCCCAACAAGGTGGACCGATGACCTGGTGAAGGTCGCGGGAAGCCGATGGATGCGGGCAGCATAAGACCGGCCATCGTGGAAAGCCTTGAGGGAGGCCTTTGTCCAGCAGTGGACATCTATAGGCTCAATAAGAAGAAGAAGTGCTTTATCGCAATCCCGCCTGATGGTAAGCAGTGATGCAATCAATGCAAAAAAAACGGAAAAGCGCGCTAGTTTTATTAAGAGCCTATTCACAAAAAAAAACTGAGTGAATAGGAAGGAGAAGGCCAACTATACTGCGCCAGAGGGAGATTGATCTGGAGACCCTCGATGATCAAACTCCCGACACAACAACATTTGGCGCATCGTACCCGGCACACATCGCAAAACAACACTGCTCAGACTCGTCTCCCGTACGGCTTCACCAGACATCATCCTGGAACACGACGAATCGCTTCGCAGCAAGACTTTGTCTAGTGGGTGGTGACTTCTGCCGGCAGCCGATGTTGAGGCCTACCACCGAGAAACAAGTACCTAATATTTCTTTGAAGTATTCCAGCATTAATCGCAAAATACCTTGCAAGGTCAAAAATGATAACTTACCCATTTAAGACACCAACGAATTTCTATGGATGTTCTTATAATATTTTATTTGGTAATACCAAAATCCACTTAAACTATTACAGACAATTTTATACTAGGAATTGCCCCATTGCATGCACATGCACATTTATTTATATCCTTAAAAATTCATGTGCAAAGGAAGCATCTTCTTCTTCTTCTTCTTCAGCCTATAGATGTCCACTGCTGGACAAAGGCCTCCCCCAAGGCTTTCCACACTGACTGGTCTTGTGCTGCCCACATCCATCGGCTTCCCGCGACCTTCACCTGGTCATCGGTTCACCTTGTTGGGGGCCTCCCTACGCTGCGTCTTCCAGTACGTGGCCGCCACTCCAGAACCTTTCTGCCCCATCGGCCATAGGTTCTACGAGCAATGTGCCCTGCCCAGACTCGCAGAGCTACGTCGGTGACTTTGGTTCTTCTGCGGATCTTCTCATTTCTGATTCGGAAGCATAGGTAAGCTAAATAAGTATCCCTAGATTGTTATTATGGCCAAGGATAGTGTATTATTCTTCTATTCTATTATTCAACGCAACAAGGCTGTCGTCGACTGTACCTGACTGTGGAATGAGAAAATACTGTCAATGAAATTTATATACCTACTTACTTTAAGCGAGCATCATGTTTGAAACTAAATTTATTTTTAGGGTATTTTGTTTAAAGTTAGCTATTGAAGGCTTACAATTATATTTTTTTTTTAGAATGGACCCTTACTTGCATTAGCATTATTACCTAAGATAATGTTCGTTAAATATTGTATTCGTTGTGTAAAACAGACGCGCTTTTAAAGGTTTTGTCGCATAACATCATCATCATCATCTCAGCCACATGAAATCCACTGCTGGACATAGGCCTCCCCCAAAGATTTCCAAAAAGAGCGGTTGGACGCGGCCTGCATCAAGCGCTTCCCTGCGATTTTGGTCAGATCATCCGACCACCTAGTCGGTGGGCGTCCGACGCTGCGCTTGCCGGTACATGGTCGCCATTCTGGTTCATTTTGATTTAGTGTCGCGGAACGTTCATTACAAATTGTCACGGGGGGGAGTACCTAAGTAAATAATGATTCGCTTCTGCGAAGCTAAAACAAAAATGCGTTTTACTTTTGTCTTCCGGTTCATTCCACCTTACGCCATGTTGCTTCTTTTATACGACACTAAACATAATAATCTAATTTTACAAGCTACTTTTTTGAACTTTCGTGTCTTTTCAATAACCGTATTGTTCTTAGCCTATTTATGACAACAGAGTTCAGCACAGAACAAAATTGGGCAAATTTAGCTGCTTTATGCTCTGTTAGATCAAAGATTTAAAATATCAGCTTGTATTTGCTTCCACTTGACCTGACCGCTGTATATTCAAGTACCAGCTGAATATTTTATTTATCACTGAATTTTACACAATTTCATGGTTTTCGGAGTAATACGAAAATAATGAAGTCAACTGTCTTTAACTTAGTACACACACACAATAATTTCAAGGAGTTAGGTACTTCGCCTAATCGCAAGTATTATTTTCAATTTGAATACTACCATATTGAATAACATGAACCAAAAAGTGGACATACAACTTTATGAAATCCAATCATACATTTCCGGAATCGATATTTTTATTCTGCTTCAAACAAAGATCCTATTGAGAACAGACTTCTACAACCTCCTACAAATTATATTATGGTATTCCACTCAGAGTGCCGTTGTCCTGAAATAAAAGAATAATTTTACCTCCAGATTCTTGTTTCTAAACCGGATGATATTTTATTACTTAGTTATTCGTTTCAATTCTTCTAGTATAGCGTGGGTTTGATAAGGGTCGAGCAGCCGTGACCTTTATCAGTTGACCGAGCAAGGAGCTGACCTTCAGGAAAAGAATTGGCGGACAAAAGTGGGGTTAAACTTAAAATATTAAATGAGGTTTTCATAGATTAGTTTTCATTTATATGTTGCAAAAATGTCAGCGAAATAAATATATAATCGTCAGTAACTTACGGTAGGATTTGATATTACAATCATGTTTGTGGATACATTTAATTCAAAAGATTATTTCAAATAAAGTTAAAGTTATTTAAATAAGAAAGAAATCTGGTATTGTAAGCAGGCGTTTGTCACTGATGTAAATCGTACCTACTCGCTTATAATTCTATATAATCTTTTCCAATATAAAATGTAATAAAGTTTATTTTTGACGTTTAAAGGTATATTTTAAAGAGGTAAATGATTTGATTCCAACTCAACTGAAACTATTTACATTTACATTTATTTCAAATAAATCAATTGCAGGCAGTTTACGATTGTCAAGGGGTCGTTCATTCAGAAAGATGAAGCTTATTGCCCATTTCAAAGCGTATTTGGCACCTACATTTGGAGAAGAAAGAGCAATAAACTCCATGGACACACAGTTACTAAAATCCAATCCATTTTATTGGTAGTTAAATAAATTCAGGAAAAGGTACCAATACATGTCATTTATTCCTACACATTACTACCCGACTACCTAGCCATGACGTGAATATTAAATTGTCATAAAAAAATAGCTTCATTTGGTAAATATAATACGGGTGAAATTATTTCGCGAGCAAAGCTTCACTTCAGCAACTTTGTGTAGTTATTTGTTATAAAAATAACCATAATAAATTAATTATTTGGCGTCGTTGGTCGTTTGGTGTTTTTATTTTCACTCATAAAACTTACGTCGTTTGCGAAGCATTTTGATTGATAGTATATTTTGCATTTTAGCTGTTTTTGTGAAAAGACATGGGTTAACATATTGTCCTTACAGAGCTAATTTTTTTATAAATGTTACGTTTATTCAATTAGAGTTTTGTTAATGTTTCTAAATAAAACCTTCCATCTCAAAATTATTGCATTGTGAATTCGAATATATAAACATTCGGCTGAATAATACTGATATTAAATAATTATGTTTTATGCTTTAATAACATTAGTTAAAAGAATAATAAAACAAGTATGTTATATAATAAATTTCGTAGCATCAAGATTTTGCCAGACAGCCCTTTTTGGCCCACTTAGCTACATGAGATTTTAACAGCCTGGCATCAAATATTTTATGTACAAAAGGAAAGCAAATAGACTTAAGTATAACAAACACATCGACTTTAAGATAAAGCGATAGAAGCAGGGAACGTGTGAATAGCTTGCGATGTCATTACATTTAATTAAAAGATTTCGGAAGAACGTGGTATAGCAGGTTTGCATGATCGTGTAACTTCTTTATCTTAATAGCAGGGGAACCACTGGTGGCTGGAATAAGGTAAAACAAATGAATATTTGCATTCGTTTTCTGCGTTTGAAAGTTTAGTTAGGAAGCACTCCCGACCTCTCCTCAAGACCATTATATACCAGTTTTCCAATATGCGTATGTTTGTTCTACTCAGTCTGACAATAATTATAACTTCACAGGGCTTTTCTGAAATAAATCGTGATCCACGAGTAACAACTTTCTACATCCACTACATACATCTAGGAGCTCCCTTAGGAAGACGGTAGGTTATTTTTATTCAGTCACAAGGTTTTCTGGGGATTTGACTGCGAACATTTTAAAATCTTGGAATAAGTTGAATCTGTCATAGCATTGAAGTTAGCTTATCGTAGTTCATATTAACATGCCACTAATTCAGTAATACATGTCGCAATAAAGGGAGAAAAGTATATTGATTCAATCAGAGAAACGGTTAACACTTTTACTTCAGAGGTTTACAATCACAAACTAAACATTTACTGCCTCGAGTGCTGAGGCGATACATAGATAATCAGATTGCGGCTCCCGATCTCCAATCTTGAATGTCGAATCGGTACCATCGAGTATATAGGTACATTAGACTGGTTGTAAACAGGGATCGAGTCATAAACGATCAACTACTGAATACGAGAGTGGGATTTTTAAATCCAGAGCGCAAGAAAAGAGCGCTGTAATTGAACTATTGTGTCAATAAGGGGGAGTTACGTGGATTTAAATGAACACTTGGCATAACCAACCTATTACCACGTAAAAGCTTTTTGGTGAAGCTGAAGGTGAAGGAAAACATCTTGAGGAAACCTGGACTTACAAGTCTGAAATCGCCAACCCGTATTGAGCAAGCGTGGTAATTGAGACCTGTGCCCAGCAGTGGGACGATAAAAGGTTGATTATGATTAAGACATAGCGAGTTATTCAATTATAGATATGTCAATAGATCGATACTATCCATACTAATATTTTAATGAGAAAGTAACTCTGTCTGTCTGTCTGCTACGCTTTCCCGCTTAAACCTCTCAACCGATTTTGATGAAATTTGGCACAGACAATCCCAGACCCCTTGAGAAAGAACATAGGCTACCTTTTATCCCGAAAAATTTGATATTCCCGAGGAAATCTAAAAAGCGCGATATAACTGAACTCCACTGCGGGCGAAGGCAGCGGAAGCTTAGTCCAGACTAATATTATAAATGCGAAAGTAACTCTGTCTGTCTGTCTGTCTGTCTGTCTGTCTGTCTGTCTGTCTGTCTGTTACGCTCTGGCTCAAACCTCTCAACCAGATTTGGAGAAATTTTGGGCCAGAGCAATCTTTGGACCCTGAGAAAACATAGGTTACCTGTTATCCCGGAAAATTTGATATTCCTGAGGGTAATCTAAAAAAGAGTGCTACGATCTTAGACCCTGAGAAAGGACATAGGCTACCTTTTATCCCGGAAAAAATTGATGTTCCCGAGGGAAATCTAAAAAGCGCGATATAATCGAACTCCACGCGGGCGAAGCCGCAGGCGGAAAGCTAGTCCATACTAATCCATACTAATATTATAAATGCGAAAGTAACTCTGTCTGTCTGTCTGTCTGTCTGTCTGTCTGTCTGTCTGTTACGCTTTCCCGCCTAAACCTCTCAACCGATTTTAATGAAATTTGGCACAGACAATCTTTGGACCCTGAGAAAAAACATAGGCTACCTGTTATCCCGGAAAAATTTGATATTCCCGAGGGAAATCTAAAATGCGCGATATAACCGAACACCACGCGGGCGAAGACGCGGGCGGAAAGCACACAATCTTTAGACCCTGAGGAAGGACATAGGCTACCTTTTATCCCGGAAAAATTTGATGTTCCCGAGGGAAATCTAAAAAGCGCGATATAACCGAACTCCACGCGGGCGAAGCCGCGGGCGGAAAGCTAGTCCATACTAATATTATAAATGCGAAAGTAACTCTGTCTGTCTGTCTGTCTGTCTGTTACGCTTTCCCGCTTAAACCTCTCAACCGATT
The DNA here is from genome assembly GCA_017933935.1 of Sesamia nonagrioides. Taxonomy (NCBI): domain Eukaryota; kingdom Metazoa; phylum Arthropoda; class Insecta; order Lepidoptera; family Noctuidae; genus Sesamia; species Sesamia nonagrioides. Next base: position 5,199 of record JADWQK010000016.1, on the reverse strand, counting down.
TTGATTAAAGGAGAATGCCAGATTTCGGCCTACACAACTTTTAAAATTAAACTCATCCTCCACAAAGTTCTTACCACCAATAATTTAAATATAAAACACAAACTAAAAAAATGTATTTAGTGTTTTACTGAAACCTATCCATTAAAAAAACATTTTAATAAGTAATTAATTTAAGTTTGTCAATTCCAGATTTCAATAAAAAAAAATGTTGCCAATCTTGCTACTTTAATCGATAACGCTAAATAAATAAAACATACCACTGTAATCGATAATTATAATTTAAAAATATTATTTATTATTTAGATAGTTCTAAATAAAAAATGTAGTCTACTTTTTATTTACCACCTCATTATTCTCATTTCTTCTTAGTATTTTCTTAACATTCGTCCTGTTTATAGTAGATTCATAGATGATTATAAAAAACGAAATTCAAAAAATCGATTTTCCATCTGTAATCGATAACATAATCGTCTTGTGATGGCAACCCTGTTAATTGCATATCTGTCAAAATCTTGACAAAACTGACAATTGACATTGATACATCTTTTATTGTTATCTGAGTACGATTCGGTTTTCTTTCGCTGTTTTTTTTTCGTATTCATTAGGTTATATTACGTTTACGCAAGTTATAGAATTATTGTGTTATATTTATACCACCACACATTTTGTGACAATGTCTCATCAACTACGTTGTGTTAATTTTGGTATAGATGTATTACGAATGCAGCGTGAATCTGATGATGCAGCGTGAATTGAATCTGATGATGTCCGTTCATTGTTACGGCAATGGACTTCACTTTCAGAGGCAAACAAAACTCGGGCTGTTACTATCTGCAGACACGAGTTCAACAACAGAGCTTTACCATATATCATGATTGACTTTACTATTGCTGCTGCCCTAATTAATAGATTTCGACCACCGCTCACAGACAGGTTTGATGCTGCCCAGATATTAGAAATCATCCAACAAAAAATGTTCCAAAATAATACTTTAAGTGGGTTTATTATACAAAACAATTATAATAGAAGAAGGGCACAGTTCTCAAACATAAATGTTAATAACAGCAATGTAACTGAGTTTCCCCAGCTAGATTTTCACTATTTGATTTTGATACCTTGTGGTACCTACCTACCAACTCCGTCAGGCTCGATCTTATTACGGTGAGCATATTAGTTTTAATGGCCGATATAAGATTGAAGTGTGCAGGGAGGTATCAATCAATAATCTAATAGAACAATTGTCTCTCTTAAAGCTCTTGGCTTTTAAGAGCAAAAATTCAAAGTCGCCATATAAGAAGAAAAGAATATTTTGTTTATGTGTTGATTGGTAACAATTCAAATGGGAGGGAGGCAATAAGTCAATATTATTGCAATTGTAAGGTAGGCAAATGAACTGTGGGATGCTGTTCCCACATTATGACCATTTTATGGTATTTAGGTTGGGCTCGGCATCAAAACAATATTGAACCCCCTGCACAGTTTGATGAATTACTAATCGAATTTGATAATGAAATTGATGATGATGATAATAATTGATTATAGTGAAAAATAATAAAACTATTTATTAGTTTATTTGTGTTTAATTTTCTCTCCGTGAAAAAACATAACCTCCCATTTAAAATTTTAAAATGTCTGAATAACTTCTTTCTTACAAGTTCAATGTAAAAGTGGATATCACAGAAATACTTTTGACATTAAACTGCACAAATAAACATTGGAATATTCACTGTTAGGGACAAATTAATATTGAGCCAAAGTTACTATGGAGACCTGGCATTGTTCTTTTTATGAAACATTTGCAGGCAGTTCTGTTGTTCGAAGCAATTTGCCGGAAAGAAGAATCTAATAGGTCATTCCAAAACGAAGTAGCTATGGAGAAGACATCTTCATTTTTGTTTTATATAGTGTTCACATTTTCACCAGAATGGTGTAATTCTAAGGCACTGGACACACGGAAAAGACGTAAGACACAGACCGGGCGTGAACATTTGTCTGTCATTTGTCTTGCATACAAAATGTATAGAAGCGTCTCGACGCAAAACATACAGAAGAGGCGGGGCGCCCGTCTCCTTCTTCTTCGTCCTTAACGGGCTTGTCTTCATTGTCTCTTTACGTTCCTGGATTAGAATCGGACTCATCGAAGTTACTAGAACCCTATGAATCTTTGTACGCTAATGTTTGGTCAAGGAAACTGTCACAACTACACAGGAGATACTACCAAAGGAGATGTTTCATTTTGGGCCAACACTATGTACACTATAGGTATAGATAAAAAGGAAAAAAATGATAATTAATTATTCTTTCAAATAATGAATTATTTGAAACATTTTTATAGCTAGGATTTTTTTTTATAGCTGGGAATGCTAGGATAGCCTTACATACATGACACGTCAATCAAATGTCACTGTCAAAATCTTATTTCGCTTATCGCTGACCACCATAGGTATTTATTAGTAGTTGTGTTGCACTCCTTGGCCGAGTTAAATTGAATCTGTATAAAAACCAAGCCAAATTATAGGAAATTAACATTAAAAACAGTTAACTATACCGTAACTATACCTAGTATTAAGTGTACAATGCTGGCCTAGGCTCTATACATTTCTGAAACATCTCCTTTCAGCGAAAAAAAACCGTCGAAAACAACGTCATGTCTAGTTTTAACTTGTCTTCTGTCTTGTTTCGACGGGGATTTCAAATCGATAATAGAAAGAGATACGTCTGTCTCCACAATCCTTGTCAACCCCGACAGCTAAGTTACAAATTCCCTCTTCATACATAAGTCTGTAAAAATCTCAGAAAGCCAATCATTATTCAACCCTGTCACTTGCCACATACGAACATGGCCGACCCGCGCAGATCATCGCGCCAACATATTCCGTAGACGGCGAGTTCTAAGCCAGGCTAATAAGACACTCACGCGCAGGCCGGAAGGCGTCCGTCCCCGTCTGATGAATATCTGCCATCCTGCGCGCTTGAGACGTGCCTCCGGTAGCGACATCTTGTGCCCCAACACTGAACTAATTTACTACCCATTCTCAAACGACAACCGATAATGATACTAATAATAGACTTTAATTAAAAATTATTTTATGATGTATGTATAAATAATTATGTTCTGATAAGTTTTCTTTGAAAGTATGAGACGCTTTCCGCCAATTTGTGTTACCTCTGTGTGATTTAAATAGTACTAATCAGATTTTAGAAAACTTTATGAATATTGATATCAAGTGTCAATCTTGCGGTCGTAAACATATAAAAACTCGATAGATAGATACTAATTTACATGTACATACTTATTTATATACAAGTAATGAATATTGAGCATAACAAAAATGATTCATTTTACGCCAACATTTAATTAAACAGCCATTTAACAAATCTAATTAAGATTGGCTACACAAGAAATAAAATATTTCTTTTTAATCGCACTATCAATCAAAAACTAATTCTTGAACAACCTCCAAGCCGACCAATCACCTAGACAATCGTGCAGCATCGCCAAAACATAATTAATTACAAACAAAAACTGCGGTGTTCAAGCGCAGGGGGCGTCGCTGGGCTGCGCGGGGGCAGGGCAACGCACCTGCGGTAGCTCCCTACCAAACGCGCACTAAAATACGTTATTAACACAACTACTTTTATTTTTATATGCGATAGCCGCGAGCTAAAGGTTAACCCAGAGGCGGACTGAAGACGAATTCCGATTAGAAATTTTTGAGTCTGGAATTTGTGTTCCATCTTTGAAGTTAATTTTAGTCTTTGACTGATGGTTTGCGACTGTGCTTTTGCTTGATGTTTGCATTGTAGTTGTTTGAGCTGTACCACAGAGAAATAGTTTATGTTTTTTTTATGCTATTGTAAAACCAATGCAATGAATTTTGTAAGAAAAAGTTCGTTTCTTTCACACAGCGCTTGTTTTTTTCACGAAAAGCGAATGTCTTTGGCTAGAACTTTTTTTAAAGTAGCTAATACTTGATCAATTTTATCCCTTTTGCAATTAATTTTATTTTAATCTCGAATATTTTGCTAATCCTCTAGTATATACAATTTGATTACAGAGTTAATGAACTTTATATACCTACAACTAGCAAAAGCTTATAAAATCACGTCTGTTTTAAAATTCGAATGTTTTTAAATATTTATTCTGCGTTACTATGAATGTGGTCATTGAAATGTAGAATAGGTACCCATTAAAAAACAAAAAAATGCATATGATTGATGATTAATTCTTAACATGACTATAAATTGGGTTATTTTTGATGATGATTATGAGGTATCCATGCAAATAAGTTAAAATAATTAATAATTTATATTTTTCTATTTGATGATGATTTTCCAATGATATTGACTAACTTTGAAAGATTTTGTTGCTATTAAAAATGTAAATTAGACTAAACAACTTTGGATCTAACCGCAAAAACTTAAACACCTGTGTCAGGGTTATGTCAAAGTTCATTTATTTAATAATGTCGTGTCTAAAAGGTTTTTAGTCTAAACAACTCATAATTCATCATCAACCATTGCATCACTACTTACCATCAGGCGGGATTGCAGTTAAGCACTAGTTTATAAATCAGAAAGAAAAAAAATAGGATAGTGTTTTAAATTAAAGTAATATTAATAAGATTAACGCTGAGATGATGATGAATATTAATAAGATTAATTTTAATATGGTTATAACATTAGTTTAGGTGGTGTTGAATTTTAGTTGTATTGGATACGTAAATAGGTTACTTTACTATACAAAAATTCACTCAGTGATATTGGCGAACTTTTACACAGGAGCCAAAATATGATGCAGCACGGTAGTAGTTGACTTTTAGACACTTGTCAGTTATCTACTAATAGCGGCCGCCAGCGACTTCGTTCGCGTAGAGTCAGTTATGCTCCGCTTCTATTGGTCACAGCGTGATGTTACATAGCCGAAAGCCTTCCTGGATTAATGGGCTATTCAACGCAAAAAGAATTTTTCAAATCGGACCAGTAGTTCCTGAGATTAGCGCGAACAAACAAACAAACATACAAACAAACTCTTCAGCTTTATATATTAGTATAGATTAAGTTAATTAAAAAATAATCACTTCTCTTTCTGATTAATATTAATAATAGTATATCGGAACACTAGCCTCACAAATCCTTAGTATAAGTGGATTTTGTTAATCTTACTTGCGGACAAAGATATCATCATCAACCTTTTAT
>JADWQK010000621.1:0-40280 GCA_017933935.1 Sesamia nonagrioides | reverse complement strand
AAAAAATTATATGCAGTTTTTTTTCACTTTAGACCGTTCATAATTGCTATACTTTTATATCACCATAAGATTTTAAAGTAAAAATTAATTAATTCGTAGTTTTATACAAGAAAGCGTAATGTGAACATTACTAGAAAAACTATCCTATCAGCTGATTTAATAAAGGGATTAACGTCATACCTACAAACACGCACAGCGGCACGATTGCAACATTCAAAGGCCGAGCCGAAACTTTTTTTAAACACTGATATTTCTGTAACCCCTCATTAACGACATAAATGACTACCATAATTTTGTTAGTGGCATGCGGTGTAGCCTTTTCACGAGGTTTGCGTTACGATGTCAGATACACCCTGTATACATATACTGTCAATAGAAAAAGTGCCATTATACTTATGTATGTTACCGAAACTTATTCGATAATAGTCACCCGAAAGGTGAGATCTTCTTGCTCAGAGTTTTCCTGCGTGATCCAATGAAAACGAAAACGATTTGCTGGGGAACCAAGGTACAGACGACAGCACATCAAGCTACTACGATCTGTAAGATTTCCTTATTAGATTTTCAACTTTATCTCTACCGCATTAAGGCTCAAGGTTATTTGGGAATATCTGACAGTTAGGTGTAGCTTGACCTGCAGTTGTCCATACCTCCACTGACATTGGCCGAACAATTTCAATGGCTGTAGATAAAGCTAATTTCTCGCAAAACGAACAGCCGATGTGACCTAAAGATTCGGAAGTAGTGACTGTCTACCGGGATACACGACTATTGGGGGCTTCCATAAGAGTTGTGCCTTCCATAAGACGACGATTATGGAAGATATATAGATAATGGAAGTTGATTTTAGTAGAAAGACCATTGCTGGCCGTATAACTATTATCCTCAGTAGGAGTCTTTCTACTGAAATTGTGATAATTATTTTCTCTAACCTGTGCCACTGTCACCACTGTCACATTTGGCAGTGGCTGTCGAGGCAACTCGTTGGTAGGCAGGTTAAGGCCTCGGAAACAAGATTTTTATATAGAATATTCATATACCATCGATATTTATTCATGGAACACGTTTTCGGTAAAAAACACTCGGAATGACTCTGAAATTAATACATAACCAAATTGCTCGATTGTATTCGAAATTACACCATACAGAGGACGGGTCTGAGCAGTTGTATTGCAAAGTGTGCCGGGTATGATGCGCCAAATGTTGTTGTGTCGGGAGTCATCAGCTTAATTTGAATAAATGACTTTTGATTTTGCATCGTTGCGGAGAATCGTTGTTCGTGTTATTGGGTTTAACATTGCATCACCTCGCTCAACTGCCGTCTTCCTTCCTATTCACACAGTTTGCTTGAGTGAATAGGCTCATCAAGGGTGATTGTAATTAAAACCTCTGCATAACATTGTACAAAGTTATTTTCTAATGTTAATTTGCTATAACGGGTAACCGAAACAAACAACTAAGATGATTACCCACATGGACACACCACAATAGCGGCGGTAAGCCCCTCTGCGGAGTGGCTAGAGAGGCGCCAGAGGCTGCAGATCCTCACCGGATACGGCTGTTTCGAAAGGTTCCTTTTGCGGTTAAGGCGGGAGGAAGCAAAAGCATGTCACCACTCTGGCCACAGACTCTGACCAGACTCGAACCCGCGATACGCAGCGCAGCAGTCGATCGCTCAGCCATTGCGTCAATTGTGTCGTCTAATTAGGTAGGCACTTATAATTTATTAAACTAGTTCTGCGCGCTTTACCATTAATGATTACATCACTGCTTACCATCAGGCGGGATTGCAGTCAAGCACTAGTTTAAAATTATTTAAAAAAAAATCGTAGGTTTGTTCCTACGTAGGAAAACTCAACAGTTCAGCCAATATTTTCCTAGGATACAAATAGGGGTTCCTACCTACATAAATATAGTTTAACACAGGTTAGCAATTTAAAATCAGAAGTTCATAAGACTAACATTCATTCATATCCCACGTCCACACCTCAAAAATATCTGGATTTCTTTTGTCAGTTCTTATAAAAACGATTTTCTAAAGGAGACACATATTCGGACGCGTGAATTATTTCAGCAGTGTAAATAGGTGATATGTATGTCTATTTAGGGTTCCGTACCTGCAAAGGTAAAACGGAATCCTTATTTACATAATACATACATAAACACCCGTAATGTTCCCACTCCTGGGAACAGGCCTCCTCTCGATGAGAGGGAGTGGGCCGTAATCAACCCCGCGGGCCCAATTGTAAGAAAGTTAGTAGAAATCACAAAAATCAAAAAAATCTAAATTGTTTATTTCAAATTAACCATCCGTTGGTGCTTTTGAATAGTCAATGTCGGTCAGTCCAAGAAAAGTGAAGCTAAATTGCACGTTCCAAAGCGTAGATCTCTATGGAGAAGAACGTGCACTCCATGGACACTCTTTTAAAATCATAATATGGGTTACATTTCTTCGTTACATATTTCTGTTACTGCCGGTTTTCTCGCGATGTTTTCCTTCACCGTTTTGAGAGCAGTGGTATTGAAATAATTTACACAGATTTAAGCGCCTGACTGGGTTCGAACCTACGACCTACAACTTGTAAGTCGCGGCCGATACTAATAGACCACTGCTGCTCTCGCGTGATTTATCCTAATTATTATTTAACCCTATTTAACTTCTAATTATTACTTAACCCTTATTTAATCTTTTAATTATTATTTAACCTTTATTTAATCCTAATTATTATTTAACCCTTATTTAATCCTAATTATTGTTTAACCCTTATTTAATCAATCACACCACTTCTGTTTTTCGTCAGTCCAGCCATTTGTTAGGGGCATATTTTTTCATAAACATGTGGAGATATCTGCTATTAGTTGAATTAGCCTAATTAATTATTCGACAACAAGTATGTAATAAGGGCGACTAGCTTCATCTTATTGACTGACTGACCTTCTGACAATTCAAAAGTGCCTGTAATTGGTTTATTTGAAATAAATGCTTGATTTTGATTTTGATTTTGAATTAGTAGCAATTAAAATAATTTTCTAAATCAACCCACTAAAGGATACGGGTGTTTATTTCCAAATTTGAATCTATTAACTATGAAATCTTGGTGAGACAAAATGTCATCTAGCACGACTCACTTGTAAAGAAATAAATATATAAAACCGTAAATTACAGGTCTGTAAAATTTGTAAGGAAACCAGTATGAGCGCCCCACTCTGCGCTTGGGTTGTGTTTTTTATTTTTGTTTCAATGAAGTTCTACAATTTAGTCAAAACTATCAACAGACTACCATCGCCTCCTCAAAGTAACTGACGGGTCGACTCAATCACAATCTTTTAGCGTTGTTCGCCATAGAACTGCCTTTACCAAACGCCAATATTATGTTATGCTAACATCATATACAACCTTTAAACGAAAAATTAAACAAATCCTGCCTTAAATACCTATGCAAAACTTTACTTACAGACTATTTCCTAAGTCCTAACACTAAATTATAATAACAATCGAGGATCTTCTGCTGGGTATTTCATAGTGAAGTCGCTTTAATTAAACATCCGTCGATAGTATAGCATGTACAGGTTATACCTATGTTCACACACACACGCCCATGTAGGCATGGGCGTAGCCAGCCTTGAGTTCAGGGTGGGAAACCTATCGCGGTTTTTATTAATTATTATTTTTTTGTATAATTAGGCACCTTATAGATCAGAGCCAGGATGGGGCAAGCGCCCCAGCTTGCCCTAGTGCGGCTACGCCCATGCACGTAGGTACCCACAAATGCACACACACGCACACGTAGGTACGCACAAACGCACACACACGCACAGGTACGCAGACGCACACGCTCTCACACACCCTCACTTACACCTTCCCCCATACACTAACACTCCATGACTAACACCTTACACTTACCATTAGCTAATCTTTTCTCATTTATTTGCTTTACTTTTATAAATTAGTTTCATTGTTCTTTTCCACCAATTTGCTTATTGTTAAACCGTCCAGTTCACTAGAATTATTGCTTTATATCCCTACACCTAGTTTAGGAGTCAGAGTACCTAATATATTGTTAATTTATGATAAGCCTTATATTTACAATGTACCGTCAAATTATTGTTTATTACAATGCAAATCCTTGTGACGTGAGAAATAAATATTATTTATTACCATACCTATAGTAAATGCAATAAAATTCGGTTGCAACACTCGTTTAAAAAAAATATAAAAAACAGTAACTTACCAACCCAGCACCGACAACCACTACATCCAACTGCTTCTTCCTCGAATATCCATTTGGTAAAGTCGCCATTTCTTAACTGTCTATTAAAAGACGCAATAAAACTTAAATTAATATTACACCTTACAATTATTTTTCGTCTAATAAATAATCAATACTCAACAACTCGCGACCTTTATTAGGAGTTGTCGAAAATGTCAGTGAACTTGATAACTTGTAAGTTCCTCTAGCCAGTCTCCGCTCCGTGGGCGTGAGTGCGATACTGCGTCTGCGCCGAGTCTGGCCCGCTATGGATTCATTTAATTGATATTTGATCACTGCGGGCAGTCAATGGGAAGAAATTAAGTTCGGTTGCGTACTTCATTGATATGTTAAGAGTTGATAAGCGATGCATTTGCGAGAGTTGAATGACATGTGATTCGTCCAACATAGAACTGTTATAGAGAATTTATCTAGATGATAGGTTTAGAAAATCAATGACTTCAAGCAAAGTTAAGTAAAAATTAAAATAAAATTAAGTGTCTTATTCAAGAGATTTGTAATTGTCCATATTTATGCAAAATAGAACCACTCCATAAAATTAAATTTCTTCTTTTTTAAAAGAACACTAATTTAAAAGTGGTCTATATTCTCATACAAAAAAGAACAACATGAGAAATAAAGTGGTTCTTGTTGGTTCATTTTGGTTTGGGAATTTAGAATACTTTTAAATTAGCATTCTTTAAAAAAGAAGAATTTTAAATTTGTCGAGTGGTTCCATTTTGCATGAATACGGACAATTTAAGTGCCTGGAGAAAGGGCATTATAGGCACCAGTTGCTTATGGTGCGGTCTTGGTTTCCAGTCGCAGGATAGACGGTGATTTTGGTATATATTGCTTTATGAGAACACCTAAAAGAAAATAGAGGGTATATTCATAAATTTTAAATAGAGAAATTGAAAATAGAGATATATGAATATCGACCAAGTCGTGGTGGCCTAGTACCAAGTCGTGGTGGCCTAGTGGTTAAAACACCAGCCTCTCAAGTATGAGTGCGCGGGTTCGACTCCAGGTCAGGCAAGTACCAATGTAACTTTTATAAAGTTATATGTACTTTCTAAGTATATCTTGGACACCAATGACTAAAGGTGAAGGAAAACATCTTGAGGAAACCTGGACAAGTCTGAAATCACCAACCCGCATTGAGCAAGCGTGGTGATTACGCTCAATCCTTCTCTGTATGAGAGGAGACCTGTGCCCAGCAGTGGGACAGTAAAAAGGTTGATAATGATGATGATGATTCATCGTATGTCGAATCAGTTGATTAATTGCGTAACACAATATAGTACCTACAACGTAAATAACGCAATAAATGTTGATAACATTCATTGCGTTATTTACGTTGTTGAGCAGAAAATTCCAATTGGAATAGCTGGTAAGGTGACACAATTATAGTAGCTCCGTCCGTTTTGTTAACTACCTACAATAAACCAAGATCACATACCGTTTGTTATAGATTAGAAATTCAGGGTACGTGAGTTATTTGATACAAAGCCATGGTCTAATGTTACAGAGGGATCAAGTGACCGTGCGAGGTTTCGGCATCGAATTCCCAATTAGTGTTAGTAGACAAGGTGAAGTAAAGTCACCGGTTGTCACACTTTTGGGCTAGGCTTAAACAACGCTTGGCAAATTAGTATAAGTAGCAGTAAGTATAGAATATTCTAAAGATATCTATAATAGCTAAAATTGTATATGTAACAGCGAATTGAAACCTAAAGTTGGTCACTCAATCACGCCAAGGGTAGGTTAACTTCATTGGTCGATCTTTGCGGCTGTTATTAAGAATACAATGTTTAACTGAATCTGAATTAATACACATTATGAGGGTTGAACTGCTCTCCCCTGGTATGGTAGTCAGAGACTTAATTTTCCTTTTTTTTTACTATCTTTCTTTTTTACTCTTTTTTTTGCATTTTACCGACAAATCACACAGATTGAGCTAGCCCCAAAGTAAGTTCGAGACTTGTGTTATGGGATACTAACTCAACGATACTATATTTATAATAAATATATATATAGATAAACATCCAAGACCCAGGTCAATTAGGAAAAGATCGTTTTCCATCATGACCTGGCCGGGGATCGAACCCGGGGCCTCCGCGTCGCAGGCAGGCGTGTTGACCACTGCGCCACGGAGGGTCGACAATAGTCAGCATATTAAAAATATACAATTTTTCTTACATTCTATTCGCTGTTAAATATACAATTTACGCTATTATAGATATCTTTTAGAATAATTACCTTTACTGCTACTTATACTAATTTGTTATTTGCTATTATTTGATGACTGTTTTAAATATTCCACAATATGTAATTCAGTACCTTTAATTTGTCTTATTTCTATTTACAACTACTTTCTGCCATTTGTTTTGCAGAATTCTAGAATTTTACTCTAATATGTTTAATCTTTGTATTATTATACCAACATTTTGTTTATTAATTGACTTTCTATTACAATCTCAATATCAGAGTGCAGTTGGAGTGTTCCCCTGTTGGTGGGTTCGGACCGTTTGGTGAATAGGCTCTAATAAACTAGTACGCTTTACCATCAACGATCGCATCACTAAGCTACCATCAGGCGGGATTGCGGTCAAGCGCTGGTTTATAAATAATAAAAAAAATACTAATATTATAAATGCCAAAGTAACTCTTTTGTCTGTCTGTTACGCTCTGCCAGTTCCTTAACCGATTTTGAAGAAATTTGGCACAGAAAATCTATAGATCTGAGAAAGGACATAGCTAAACCTTTATTAAAAATTTGATATTCCCGAGGAAATCTAAAAAACGCGATATAAATCGAATTTACGCGGCGAAGCGGCGGCGGAAAGCTAGTACATTATACAGTATGTTAGCCAACAGGGCGTTCCCTTAAACTCGCTAGTATAAATCATTAATAGATTAAAATAAAAATATCAGCATAGAAAAAATAAGCATAAAATAACTGAATAAAAAAATAATATAATTGAAAATAAATTTGAAACCTCCTGTTTTAAATCAAAATAGTAGTCGTCATGTATAAATAAATTGGTGACGTTGCTGTCTTTCGCTCCGTGTAGTGTGTTTTTTACATGTCAATTTAAAAGTTTTTTATTGAAATATTTTCATATTGAAAATTTTAAAACATTTTGTTTTCGAATGGAAATATTTTTTAGCATGTATGTATGCTATACTATTTCCGGGTTAACGGGAACGCCCCCGTTAGGTTAACATACTGTATATAAAAAATAAACGACTTTATTCCTCCCATATAAAAACGCTAATTTCATATGTATGACCTAATATCTATTTATGCATAAAATAATAGTAGATTAGTAGCCAACCAAGGGCTGTAAGGCATCAATTGAGCCCGAGATATACCTATAGGCGCGCTAGCGCAGCGAGCTCACTATAGTTCGAGGGTAATTTATGCCATATCGCGAGCTAACTACTCTGCTTTACATCTCGATTAGAGTTGTTGAAAAACTCGGCATTACAAGAATAACTAATATTTAAACTAAAAGTTTTCTACTCTGCCTTTTTTATAAAAAAAAAAATTATGATTTTTTTCTCCTTTGATATGATGACCGATGTCTTTAGCCAATAATCAAAGTTATTTTTTTATATATTTCTTTCTTCTTTGCACGGTTTCGCACGGTGTGTGAATTTAGCCAATGTCACGTAATGAATTTTCATTCATGTCGAAAAACACGGCCACGTGAACCGTCTACGAGGGAGCTTTGAGGCAAAGTCATGATGAGGCCACTATGCTGCGATATCTCAATGTTCTTTATGATTATTTACTCAATGCACTTTTTACTACATAAATCACGCACAAAAACACACACAACACAAACACAACGAACAACATTATAAATAATATAAAGGTATGTTGTCAAGTCAAGTGAAAAAGCAGCTTAACTTTCCCGCCAAAACTCCATTGATGACAGAATCAGACTTAAAGTCCAGGTTTCCTCAAGATGTTTTCCTTCACCTTGTAATCAGTCATTGGCATCCAAGATAAACTTAGAAAGTAGGTACATATTACTTAGAAAAGTTACATTGGTACAAAGACATTAAAATTATATTTTCATCCCACCATCTCGGAAAGAGTATTTTTAATCTTCAATATCTGACTGGAAAAGCCGTTTTTATTCTCTAGAGGATAAAGTAAATTGAATTTAGAACATCGTGTGCACTAAGTTTGTAAAAAAACATTAAACCTATTTACTGTTACCTCTATGGTGCCGAATATATCATACAACTATTTTTAATTTGTTAAAAACTCAGACTCGGAACCTTCTTTTTTCAATTTTCTTTGTACGCGGTTCTTTACGCGGCATTTTTTCACGTCATTGTTAAACCTTATATAAAAAAAAGAAACTTGAAAACAAGTGAAAAACTAAAATGAGTGATTCTAGCGACGAGGAAGTTTGTTTGACGCCAACAGAATTGACTGAAACTGTTAATAATGCGCAAATGAGCTTTCTACCTCAACAATCACGCGAGAAGTATTTAAAACAGTACGATATGTTCAACACGTGGCGACTAGCAAAAGGAGCCAAAACTTTCTCAGAAAACGTTTTGCTGGCATATTTTATAGAATTATCCGAGAACAAGAAAGCAAGCACTCTATGGAGTACGTATTCGATGCTAAAAGCAACAATAAAGATGAAAAAAGACATACATATCGATACCTATCCTAAATTAGTAGCATTTTTAAAAAGAGCCTCATCTGGTCATCATCCAAAAAAATCGAAGGTTTTCACAGTATCTGATATTGAAAAGTTTCTTAACGAAGCACCCGATTCCGTATATTTGGCGGCAAAAGTAAGTCAGTTGCACATTCAGTATCTACTATATTGAGGACAAAAAGGCTTGGGCTTGAGCTGCGTCCGATTTCTATACAATGATTGTTCTTTGATTTTTCCTCTTGTAGTTTTAATATGTAATTGTTTATGTTATTTAGTCAAAGCCTGTATTACACACTATGTAGCCAAGCATATTGTACGTTACGGAATTGTATCGCTGACAGAGGTGTTCGGCACTTGTGCAGCTGCAACTGCACAGGAGTTAAACTTTCCACAGATTCGGGAACACTGTTGGAGCTGCTGAACCTTGGACAAAACTATCTTAGCATTGTGTAGATTCAATTTCTTAGTGAGCATTTCTCTTTTTTTTTGCCATTACAGATTTGTGGAATGTCCCGTGATTTTGTAGATGAATAACTTTGGTGTAATCTATAAATTGCTGATACTGTTTTACTTAGAAGCACTATTGTAATTCAAGTTTACAGAAAAAATGTTAACCAATAATATATATATCATACTAAAATAAAAAATCAACTAAATATAAACTGTCGAAAATTCCAATGTATGAAAATTCGTATGTCCCAGTCTACCAATCTCAATTTCAAATTTAATTGTTTTGATATAATTCAATGAAACTATTCTGAGATTTTGATTACAAATCGTATTACAAGGTAAAAGGGTTCACGTAATATTTATTACATGGTAATTTGGTTAAAATTTTACGGTTATTAATTAATTTTAAACATGTCCCAGAGAAAGTTCCAAAAATGGATTTCAGTTTTTGTTACCCAATTTAGACATGTAAAATATTAAGAAATATCAATTTAGTTATATTTTTTGAACTAGCAACAACTTAGATCTCACAAAATACCGCCATATTGATGTATTGCGTCAGTTGCTGTTCCGAAGTTTGAAAAGTGTACACGTACCCGTTTATGAGTGAATCTCATTCCGGCTTTTGTTATTGCTGTTTCAAGGTAAGTTGACAATATCTATCCATTCTTTTTATCATAGTGCAATAGTTATTAGCTTCGTATAAAATTTAGTGTAAAATAATAGGCGTAACTGTAATTTCAACTACCACAACAATATTTCAATAAAATCAAACACTCGTTTCGTTACTTCCTTTTTTGTTACTTTGGGGTAGTAACGTATAAGCAGAAAAATAAAGTAACAAAAACGGAATCATAAAGCTATGTTTACAATTTAACAGCACAAGAAAATGCCACTAACTCCAGCAGAAAAAATGAAGCGATATAGAGAGAAATTAAAACAGAACCCGGATAAGTTGGAAGAAATAAGAAAAAATTAGAAAGAATAAAATCAAAATATAAAGAAATATCGGAAATGACTGAAACAGAACTAAAAAATCAGAGAAAAAAGTGGAAAGAAGAAAAACAAAACCACAAGAAATCTCAAAAAAACAGTAGGTATGTAGCGGAAACTCTTCAACGACAATGGCAGATATTTTAACGGACACAATGGGAACGTCCTCCTTGGAAATTTCAGTATCTGAGACGTCGACTGAAACACAATCAACAATATTAAGATTGTCAAAACATGTAGGAAGTCTACGAAGGATTAAAAATAAACTGAAAACAGAATATGACAAAGCAAACAGTTGAAGTGCTTACTTAGAACGAGCTAACGGAACTGCAAGAAAAAAAATATATCGACTACAAAAACACGCAACGGAACAAAAAAAGAAGTTTGAGACTAAATTACTTAAAATTAAAGCCAGAAATGAAATCCTCGAAGCTTCGTTGAAGATAACTTACAAAAATTGTGAAAATAATAAAGAAAGAGACTTGATGAAGAGCATTGCAAAAAATAATTTGGTAATTAATTGTAAAGCACAGACGTCCGTTTCGAAACAAATTGATATATGGTATAGAAAAAAAAAATCGGTTAAACGTGTAATATCGGAGTAAAAAAAATCCATTATAGAATTTAAAAATGACCATTGTAGACCCAACCTTGTGTTTTTTATTTTGTTACTAGTGACTCCTTTTTTGTTACTGTCCCAAACATCTCCCGAATTTAAACTCGCTTTTTGTATTTATTTGTTCAATATAAATGAACACTACTTGTACAAAATATCAATTATGCTACACATTTTTATAAAAAATAAGCAAATTCTTTCAATTTTGTATATTTTTCATATAATCAAAACTTTTAATTTACTTTAGATTAAAAGTAACAAAAAAAAATGTTAAAGCACCCAAATTGGAAATATTTGTCGGTATTCTTAGTAGTTATTTGCGATGATTTTATTAAACTTATCATGAATTTTATGAAACATAGAAATTTTAGCTACAGAATTTGCAAGTTCGAAGTTTTTTTTACTAATTAAGGAGTAACGAAATAGGAATGCTTAGCCTACCTTGATTTAGATTTTTATAATTTTAATACAAAAATCTTAAATCAAACAGAATTCCTGTAGAAAAGTTAAAATACTCATAAAATAATGTATCTGATTTCATGACCAAAAAAGCGATTTACTGTGTTTTTTTTTATTGGCGATTTTTTGAAAATGTGGCAAAAAATAAGAGAAACGCTCTAGTATTGTATAATTGCATGGCAAACGTGTGAGCACAATGTACGAATGTGCTGTAAGGCATTTATTTGTTGGGTTAGTCTTTTTTATTGACTTAATTGTGCTCTGGCTGTTGAGAGTATGTCATGCTCACTCAAATGTCTCGCTGATGGTGGCGTGTGTTTTGGGTCATTGGGTTCCCTTCGATATGGTTGAGCTGAATGATGCTGATCCATACGTCATGTTCGTGAACGGACGCCGTCGGAGGGGACTGGTCATCTCTTAGCTGCCACGGCGTATTTTAATTTCTGAATTGATTTTTGTATGTTTTCCATAATGGACGCTCTCAGCGTACAATATATTTCTGCATCGTTCTCACGCGGTTGATTTCAACATGAATGATGTAATCAAATATTTGTAACAATAGCTTAAAAATTTAAAAGAGTGTCCATGGAGTTTCTTGCCCGTTCTTCTCCATAGGTACCTACTCTTTGGAATGGGCGACTAGCTTCATCTTATTGACTGACCGACCTTCTGACAATTCAAAAGTGCCTGTAACTGGTTTATTTGAAATAAATGATTTGATTTGATTTGATTTGATTACTTAGGTACATATATTAATCTCAATTAAATAGTATACTTAGTAAATTTTGATAGGCATAATTATGCGTTCATATAAATTTTATTCATTTATCTACTACAATACTCTTTACATTGCAGGTTGTTCTTATTATTGGAATAAACGGAGCATGTCGAACTAATGAACTAACACAACTTAATGTCAAAAACATTGAGAAACATTCAGATGACTTACTATTAATTAATTTACCTAATACAAAGACAAAAAGAGACCGCAACTTTGTCATTCGCAAGGAATACGTAACGATTGTTGAGAAATATCAAGCCTTACGGCCGCCTAACACTCCAATCAATCGTTTTTTTCTACAGTATCGCAATGGAAAGTGTGTTAGACAGCCTATGGGTACTAATAAAATTGGCAGTATTCCCACGAGAAATAGCAACATTTCTTGAACTTCCAGAACCCCTGTTGTACACGGGTCATTGTTTCCGACGAACTTCAGCCACACTTTTGGCTGATTCCGGAGCTGATCTCCTGTCCCTTAAGCGCCACGGAGGCTGGAAGACCAATGCAGTTGTAGAGGGATACACAGAGGATTCCATCCAAAATAAGTCTAAAATATGTGAAGGCATCGTAGGAGCCATTACACTGAAAGAGCCTCAATCGGAAACTTGGACTGGCCCTTCTACATCAAAAATAAGCCGTTATGAAACACCTAACCATCTCCCTCTCTCTCCAACATTCACGCCAAGGGAATCCGATGAATCGGTACAACTATTAAGTATGACAGACAGTTTACCGAAAAACAGTACACAAGTGACTAACACCAATATTACAGTACCAAACAAAAATATTACACTCAATTTAAATAACTGTTGCAACGTTACTTTAAAATTTTCTTAATTATACTTTAGTATTATTTTATTATAATTTAAAGATTATTCTGTAATACTTACCTGTCATAATGTAGTAATTAATACCTAAACTGAAATAAAAGTGTACCTATCTTGTGATTGTAAACATTTTTTTATTGCATTTAGTTATTTCCTCGCTGAGGTGGAATGAAAAGTTACGTGTTGCACTCGAGTGCAAAGATTTTTCACCTCGTGTCCTTTTGATTCCCTCGCTAACGCTCAGGATTCTAATTTTGAATCACTCGCTGCGCTCGTGATTCAATTTTAGAATCCTTCGCTTGCTCGGTCATCAAAATTGAACACGCGGTTAAAAAGCAACTTTGCACTCTTGTTTAACAAATAACTATTATCTTAAATCTCTTTGCATTGGTACTAGCCTGGCCTGGAATCGAACCCGCACACTCATACTTGAGAGGTTGGTGTTTTAACCAATAGCCCACCACGACTAAGACATGACGGTGCACAACATGTACCTATGAACTCTCTTAAATACTTACTAATCAAAGTATAAAGGGGGACGTATACAGGATCATTTGCGTCTATTTTCCCCAAAATAATACCTAATGATTCAGCCGGGTATGATTCGACCCTTGAAATCGATACCAAAAATCTGACCTGCAACCAGGCCAGAAGCTAGAACGCCCTAGCCGCTGGGCTGTTTTCACATAACCTAAACAACACATTATTATTATGATTGCGTTTATCTAGTATTCTAGTTTATGATTACGCAAACAAACCTAGTTAAACAAATACTTAGTGAAACGCTGACGATTTAATCTTATGTAAATAGGTAGGTATGGAATTATCTTACGCAAATGGAATTAAGTTTCTACACA
This sequence comes from Sesamia nonagrioides, assembly GCA_017933935.1. NCBI lineage: Eukaryota > Metazoa > Arthropoda > Insecta > Lepidoptera > Noctuidae > Sesamia > Sesamia nonagrioides. The sequence continues at coordinate 26,356 of JADWQK010000621.1, read as the reverse complement.
ATAAGAAAATAAAATGACGTTTGTAGATTAGTCGACATCGGATCGGAATCAAATAACAAAAAAAAGATAGGAAAAAAGACTAGGCTTGTCATGTCAATAGTAGGTACGTTAACGTCAGCTGTCTACCGTCGTCCCCGTTTCTCGATGGTAGGCCATAACATCGGCTGCAATGGAGGAGGCGGAGCGCGTGAGGCAACGGGAATCCCAGCGACCTCACGCCACTAGCCGCCGCAGGAGACGCCCTGGTCGGGAGATGACACTAAACTCCCAGCCACCGTAGGCGCGGGCCTGCGGGCGGTGAGCAGTGGGCTCGCCGCTCGGTAAGGACCAGGCCCGAGTCGACGGCGCGTCGTGTTTCACGCGCGCCTCAAAGAGATGTCAGCACGTCGTGACGGGGTCCACGAAGACCGATGCCTCCTGGGTCAGGGTTGCGGGTTGGTTAAACAAGAAACCGTGGCCCTGGCCGTCGCACAGGCAAGTGAAGAAACACGGGTGGGTTTTAGTCAGTAAAAGTCTGACACGCCCTTCCGCTCTGCCCAGAGCGGGAGAAGTCATTTGATGATTTCCCATCCCAACAAAAAAAAACCGCCAGACAGTCTTGCCCCCAAGGGATTGGTCGTGTTCCTGCACGATGTTTGGTGAAGCCGTACGGAGCAGTTGTTGCGATGTGTGCCTGGTACGATGTGCCAAATGTTGTTGTGTCGGGAATTTCGTCGTGGACGGTCTCCAGATCAATCTCCCTCTGGTGTAACATCGTTGATCGTGTTATTGGGTTTAACATTGCATTACTGCTCTTAATAAACTAGCGTGCTTTACCATCTACGATTGCATCACTGCTTACCATTAGGCGGAATTGCGGTCAAGCACTGTTTATATTAAAAAAAGAGCCGTCATAAAAACGTAGAGGAAAGTTATAACTAGGAGAATAATTGCGTAACACATTGTCAGTAGCATTGGTTTTAATTTTCACAATTCAACAATATTCATTGCGTTATTTACCTACGTTGTTCAGCAAACACAATTTTCAAATATATGGATAAACGAATTAGCAATATGCTACAATATGACCCATCATCATCGTTTCATCCAAAAGACGTCCACTACTGGACATAGGCCTCCCCCAAGTATCTCCACGACGACCGGTCCAACGCCTCCCGCATCCAACGGTTTCCCGTGACCCACACTAGGTCGTCGATCCAACTTGTCGGGGGCCTCCCCACGTTGCGTCTTCCGGTGCGTGGTCGCCACTCGAGAACCCGTCGGCCCCATCGGGCATCGGTCCTACAGGCAATGTGCCCGGCCCACTGCCACTTCAGGCACTTAACACACGGCACCACCTTACCGCGCGGAGCACCGCTATGAAATCCGCTTAACCGTCACCGCCCTCCACGGCGATACGCGGTACCGTGTGTTAATTCCACGCCATTTGCCCAAGCTGCGGAAATGCGTGCCTTAACGTCGCAATCAATATTGCCGGACGCGTGGAGCACAGACCCCAAGTATTTAAATTGGTATGTGCACTCCACCATGTCTCCGCCTGTGCACACAGAAATAGGGTCTATGGTGTTGCTGGCCATGTACACCGTTTTCGCCACATTGATTTTAAGACCTACTTTCTCAAGCGTGTTCTTCCTAGCATTCACCCGCCTGACCAACCATTCCCTGTCCGCGTCTGCCAGCGCGATGTCATCAGCACACATGAACAACCAGGGAGGTTGCACATGTGAATTCTTGATGCTGTCTGACAAGACGTCCAATATCACGCTGAACAGGAACGGACTAAGGACGGATCCCTGGTGAACTCCGACGGTGGTGGGGAAGGGTTTGGTTTTGCCAACCGCGGTCCTAACAACGGAATCGGAATTGAGGTACATGTCTCGAATTATGTGAACATAGGCTTCTGGTACCCCTTTGGACTTCAGTGCCCACCAGATAACCCCCCGAGGGAAACAGTCGAAGATCTTCTGCATATCTAGAAAGAGTATATACAGAGGCGTGTTCTTCGATCTGTATTTCTGCATGGTGATCCTCAGGACGAAGATAGGGTCCGTAGTTCCGTACCCTGGACGGATCCCATCTTGACAGTCTAAAATCCTCAATAGCCAAAAGGACATGACCTTTATACCGCGGTAATTACCACACTCCTGCACCAAGCCGTTGCCTTTGAAGACTGGAATGATAATACTCAGCCTCCATTGGTTCGGGATTTAGCCGGTTAGGAATGCGATACAGAAAGTTCGTCAACATGCCCACACTGCGAGAACCCACCGCTTACCAGGCCTCAATGGGGACTCCGTCAGCTCCAACAGCTTTCCGATTCGCCATGCGACGAAGAGCCGTGTGGACTTCCTCAGGCGTTATCGGGGGCACTAATTCAAGGTTCGGAGGGAGTTCCGGTGACTGCACCTCTTGGTGCTGCTTATTCAGCAGCTCATGAAAATACTAGCCCCATCTCTCCTTCACCGGGCGATCCTCGCAAAGCAGGTTGCCAGTGGGGTCTTTTACACAACGGCACTTGGATATATCCTATGCCGCTTTGACCTTGGAACGTGCCAACTTGTAAATGAGCTTCTGCTCCTGAGACGATTCCAACTTCTCAACTTCTCGTAGAGCGGTTGCAAGTTGTCACGTCTGGCTCCGGCTACAGCTCTTTTAGTGGCACATTTGGCAACCTTGTATGCGTCGCTATCTCCAGAAGATCAGATTGCCTGCCACGTTTTGAAGAGGACTTTCTTCACCCTTGTCTCCCTCTGGACTGTGTCGTCCCACCACCAGGTCTCCTTGTCACTTTTGCGACCACTCTTAGAGACGCCGAGCACCACCCGCGCCGCCCCAGTAATAGTTGCCTGGATCCTGTCCCAGTGGTCTTGGACAGTTTCGCCATCGGTACCAACGCAATTGTCGCCGATAACCGACGCGAACTCCTGGTAGGTATTTATTTTCATGAAGCAGCAACCACCGGATCTGGCGCCAGCAGTGCTCTACACGTCTACGTTGGGCCTTGACGCAGAGGTTCATGACACTCCTTGTCACTGTGCGGTGCAGTGAGGCTCTCACCGGTATGACTTTGCAGTTGGCTACTTTGTCGATGTGGTGTCTCCTAGTTTGTAGGAAGTCGATCTGGGTAGCGCTTCGCCCGCTCCGGTAGGTAACAAGGTGCTCCGGTTTCTTTTTGAAATAGGTATTCACGATTACCAGGTCAGCGGAAGCAAACGTACGTGGAATTTTATCCCCTTCCTCCACCGTGAACACACTCAAACCAGTCACACTTCTCACCCACATGACTGTTCAAATCACCACCCAGAACGATTCCCTGGGATAACGGGATCCCGCGAAGATCCTTCGAACTGGCTCCAGAACAACGTCCTTTCGGCGTCCACGCACCCGACCTTCGGAGCGTAGGCACTCATCATCATCATCATCAACGTTTTATCGTCCCACTGCTGGGCACAGGTCTCCTCTCATACAGAGAAGGATTGAGCGTAATCACCACGCTTGCTCAATGCGGGTTGGCGATTTCATACTTTCCTCAAGTTATACTTAGAAAGTACATACAGTATGTTAACTAACAGAGGGCGTTCCCGTTAACCCGAAATAGTATAGCATACATACATGCTAAAAAAAATATTTCCATTCGAAAACAATTTTTTTTTTAAATTTTCCAATAAGAAAATATTCAATAAAAATTTTAAATTGACATGTAAAAGAAACACACTGTACACGCGAACTTGAAAGACGGCAAGGTCGCAATTTGTTTATGATACTACGCTACTATTTTGATTTAAAACAGGAGGTTTCAAATTTATTTCCAATTAGAATTTTTTTTTATTCGGATTTTTTTATGCTTATTTTTCTATACTGATATTTTTATTTTAATCTATTAATGATATATATTAACGAGTTTAAGGGAACGCCCTCTGTTATTTAACATACTGTATAACAAGACGCTATCCTGGAGCTCGTCAGACAACACCACGGCGGCGACCCCATTTCTACCACTAGGTGCACCCGTGTAGATCAGCTTGTAGCCATTCCCAATAAGCCAGGTTTTGCTGCCTTTCCACAGAGTCTTCTGCAGGAACGCCAAGGCCACCCTCTGCCTGTGGAGTTTCGGCCAGTTCTCTCGCGCGTCCAGTTAGCGTCGTTCCACAAAGCGAAACGGAGTTTCCTGGTTTGGGCTCGCTTCTTCAGCCGTGTTCGCCCCTGACACGGTAGCCCTAGCCCACAGGCCACAGGAGTCGGGCGGGGCTCCTGCGCGCCGTTTTGTGGCGGCGCCCTAACTGTAACTAGTGTCTTTCTTCTGTTCATTTTCAAGTTTGGCGTTTTTTGGCTTTTACGAGTGCGACTGCCGTCTCACCACTCAACCGCGAAGTTGAAGCCGGCCTCAGGGCCCCGTCCGTAGGTCAGCAGGTGCACCGTCTGGTAGGTGGGGTTGACTTGAGTCGCAAAGATGGTGGTAGGACCCCAATGTACCCAAATCACCCCAGTAATAGTGACCCCACCCAAAGTAATAGTGTGTTACACAATTAGGGTGCAGCATGGCCTGGAAAATGTTATCACTTTAAAAAAAGTACTTATTGCAGAATCATAAACAGACGGCTATAAGGGCCAACGGATTTTTAAAAGACTTTGATTTGCAGGAATAAGTTTAACTCCTTTGTATCGGAACATAATAAAACATGTATAAGAGTGACCGCCCTTATTAACGCTTTATAAACGGCTCTTATAATATGTATTAACTTTTAGGAGATTTTTTCTTGCCATTATAAGGAAGTTATCCTTGTTACTTGTCATAATATGATATGTCTAAGGAAAAAAAAGCAGACAATAAGGAATCTATAAGCGGGGTATAAGGTTATTGACTTTATAATTTGTGCCCAAACACACCCTTATTAGCGATAATGCGGCTCCTATAAGAGTATAATTTTTAGCCGTATAAGCCACTACAAGACCAATTTTTGTTAGTTGGGTTCAGATTAATCATAAATTTTTCAAGGCTATATGATTAAAAGTTTTGTATTGTGTGATAGGAAGAAAATTAAAAGCAAAATTAATCCTAAAATTTCTTTATTCACTTAATCATCAATCTTTCTTCTCTTCTTTTCATTTTCCTTAAAATATATGTTCCTTTTCAATATTTTCATCCTTAACATAGTATTTTTACTTTACAGAATCAGAACTTTAAAATACATAAGTACATCAATCTCGCAATTAAAACTATGTATATCCAAATGGCATAAATTGTAATTTGTGATTACAATTTACAATCTATTCCCAAAGAATAGGAGACAAGACGACACTCAAGCTATTTTCCAGTTTTATGTTTTATTTAACCTCGCATTGCATAGAGAGAAATATTTTATTTCTTTCTGTTTAGTGTGTGCGTGTGTTCGTTTATTCAAAGTAACACAAAACACGGTAAAAAATTAAGAACCGTATTTTTTATTTTCTCGATGTTACCAAAAACTACTGAGATATAGCGTATTAAAGTTGCGGATTACGCCACGCCGTGGTATATATTGTGCCACGACGTGACGTCATGCGACATTTCAAATCAATATATCTTCCTAAGTATTTGAATGAAAGAAAAAAAATGCATGTTAAATATTTTATATAAATCTATCTGATGGACATCAAATTATTTTTAGGACACAAACCAATTGGGGTGCTGGTTGTGGATACATTCGTCACATCCACGCAAAAATTTATTCGCTCAGCATTATGCTGCGAACCTATGCAAGGTTATAATTAAGGTAGCTTTAACCTTTTGAACGCCAATCACTTCTATACAACTTCGAGATTTTCGTGCCCTCAGCGCCACTACTTGATTAGAAGTAATCACAGTATAAAATAAATTTACGACTTTTACAAGACCATAGTTTTTACGGACATTTGCCCTGTTATCAGCCATATTTTTAACTTTTTCACACATAATAAGTTCTTATTCGTTTTATTTTCAATAGAAACAAAAATGCCATAAAATATTTTAATGCCCCCAGCGCCAATTACTTGATATCAAGTAAGCCAGTGATGGGACACGATGAAGACCTCGCTATATTTCATTTCGTCGAAATGATCATAAATACTATTATTGCAAGAAAATTACGTAAATACATAATATTTTATAAATATTGTACACTATAAACTAGGTTTTATTCACCTCAATCAAGAATTAATAGGTTTTCTAATCAATGTCGATAGTGAAACCCCCTTTGAAAAACCTATCCCTACAAAGTTAGTTAATTGTCAGTCCGCACGCGCCACCGACTTGTATAGAAGTAAATCTGTGACGTCATAAGCGGACGGGTTTCAAAGTCATAGTGACTTTGTGCATTTTAGTGTAGTGCAATGTTTACATCTTGAGTTGGCGCACGTGTTCTTATAAAAAAATTGTGACTGTGAATATGACGAATTATTGCGAGTTGTTCAAGTCTGAATCAGAATTTTGAAATAGTTCGTCGTCTTGACATTCCGTTAAGTCATCAACTTCCGTTTCAGGAATTTTCTTCAATTTTCTATTAGTTTCTACAAACCAGAAAAATAATTGCGAGTATTTTACGACACCATTAAAAAAAGGTCTATAACATCTGTGTGAAACAGACACCATTTATTTATTTTTTTAAACGTGGAAAACCATGTATTTAGCTTCTATTAATTGTATTTGTTAAGTTGTAAGTAAACGAAATAAACTATGCAGGAATCGGTTGAGTTTATGCACGTGTAACTCGACCACAGTGAATATAAAAATAAATACAATAGAAATCTAGACATCCTTATAATAGAAAGGATTTTGACGTGCCTCGAGCGCCAACTACTTGATATGAAGTAAAAGGATTACATTTGGAGACATATAGGGATGTGCCTTTTAGAACACACGTCTAATAAATTTAAAATTCTTTTCTTTATTATGGGGAATATATCCAGGTTTTCATATTGATTTTTTTACAAAATAAAATAAAATATGAAATTTCGGTTACAGTTTTTATTTAGCTTCGTAAATTGGTGAAGAAACATTATTTTAAATGTATAATATTATTTGTCGATAGGACATTAATCTCATCCCTACGTTTTACTATAGATACGTTATACATTTGCAGTGTGGCGCAGGAGGACACATCGCGTATTATATAGATGGGCGTTGAAAAGGTTAAGCGATTGCCGGCGACGACGTTGTAATACGTCGTCCTTTGCAGCAAAGAATAATTAAGAGGCTCTACGGGTACAGCGCAATTAAAGGAAAGTAATATAATTTACATTACATTACATTTATATTAAATTTTATTATGAAACTAACAGGAATAAAAAAGAAATGTAATATAGAATGTGCTAAAAGAATATCTTCAATAACCGTTTTCGCTTTATGTAGGCTTTTCGTACAAGAAATCTGATTATACAGGAAACGAGTAGCTTGATATGGCGTCTGCGTACCTAAACACTATTTTTCGCAACAATCAAGACCGTTTAAAATTCTTATGTAATAAAATCTTTCGCCCTTAATGCACAACCAAGTTGTTTACAATGTTAAGAAATAGTTTTCCATAAAAATGTACCTATTTTGTTTTTACAGTTAGGTGTAGGCATTAAACATCGTACAGAGAAGTTCCGATTGAGATCCGGTTATGGTTAAACTATCTGTCAAAAGGTTAGTGCGATACGAAACATAACTAAAGTTTTGGTTTGGTTGCGATGCAAAGCGCGATTGGCGCCCTATTCTGTAACGGTTACAATATTATCTTTAAGCTTAAGGACTCAAGCGGAAGGATCAAGTCGAACCAGAATCATCCTCCAACCTAATTGCTTAACGCGCTATTACTATCAATTGGAATCATTTTGAAACATTGCTATTCTTTTGCTCCATATGTTTGAAAAATGTGTCAGCTCAACAACTTAAATAACGCAATGAAGTTTTGGCGGGAAGCTAAGATGAGTGCCACGCTCATTTTTCATTGGACTTTTAAATTATTTATAGTGTGGTTTACTAAATAAAAACGCGTGATTTATGTAGTAAAAAGTGCATTCAGTGAATAATTCATAAAGAACAGTGAAATATTGTAGCATAGTGGCCACATCATGGCTTTGAACCAAATCTTCCTCCGTGTTCGGTCCGCGCGGCCGTCTTTTCGACATGAATAATTCATTACGTGACATTGGCTAAATGCACAAACCGTGCGAAGCCATAAGAGAAAGAAAGAAGAACTTTTGAAGACTTTTATTTTACTTGACATTGGCACAAAGTCATAACTAGTGCCACACTACAAAAAAAATAATAATAATAACGCAATGAATGTTGTTGGACTGTCAAAATGAAACCCATTGCTACTAATAACACATTACGCAACTCTACGGATGCTAGGTACAGACAACAGCACATCAAGCTACTACAATCTGTCAGATTTCCTTATTAGATTTTCAATTCTGTCTCTAAAGCATTAAGGCTCAAGGTTGATTGGGAATATCCGAAATTTTGGGGTAGCTTGACCTGCTGTCGTACGTACATCTATACAGTTTAAGGGATTTGCTATAAAAAGAAACAATTTTAAAGAGACTTTTTTATTACATAAGTTACCCTCGATATGTTAAAAACTTTGCTTATTTAACATACAAGACATAGAATACCAAAATAGGCGTCTTAAAACATATTTACATAAAAGACACGTATTGTTCGCTTGGGGACTACAGAACAAATTTTGTTTTTTTCTTTTGTTTTAGTAAAAAATGTTTTTCTTTCCTACGGAATGAGAGCAAAGAAAAAGTTGCCATGATTGGGCGATTATAAACTTAGAGACATAAAACATGGTTCTAATCAATCACATCATATTGGCCAAAATTTACTTAAATACAAATACGGTATAGTCAAAAGTAGGAAGATTTAATTAAAAACTCATATTACTAGGCATTGACGAGATATCCTCTGAGGGACTTTGGCTCGAGCTGAACGAACTAAGAGTCTCCCGCGTCTCTTCTTTGATCTTCAAATGGTCTGTGCTCGAAGGAGGTCTGGAAAGTAAGGAACGGTCCTTGTCTTTGTGTTCTTTTGATTTCTCTTTGCTGCTGTGTTTGTGCTTATGCTTATGTTTGTGCTTCTTCTTTTCTTTCTTCTTCTTCTTCGCCTGTAATTTTTATTAAATGAGTATTCGTCGTTTCGAAATTTCTATAAACTAGTAAAAGAACATTTTAGGCCGCTGCCTCGAATCTTGCGGGCAGCGGGGCGGCGGCGGCAGCGGCGCGCGGGAGCCGAGCGGGCATCGAAGACCCGTTCTCGAAACTAGCGGGCAGATCGCGCGTCACTATAGCCGCGTAGTGTTGTGTTCACGATTGTGTCGACGAGATATTTGTTTTTATTCGGGAAAGAAATGTCTGAACAATGGCGGCAACATCTTTTTGATTCAAATTTATTCCTAACGCTCGATCACCGCTCGATGCCCGCCCGCCGCCCTCAAGATTCGAGCGCGAGAAGTACACCGCTCGTTACCCGCCGCCGCCCCGCTGCCGCGCCGCTGTTTTCGAGAACCGGTCCGTTTGATTGTATGCATAAGATCTTGCCGCTCACTCGTCGCCGCCGCCGCCGCCCCGCTGCCCGCAAAATTCGAGGCAGCGGCCTTATACCAATATCAAGTGTTCTTGGCAACAGTTCTAGTAGTAGCCAGGATTAAACTAAAATGTTATCTTCTATCCTTTTCTTAACGAAATGGAAAGAAAAAGATGCACTGAACTTAAAATTAGTTTAGTTTGTGAACAAAAGAATCGGCGCCATTGCCAATCCATTGCTCCATGTGTTAGAAAATGTGTCTGATCAACAACTTAAATAACGCAATGAATGTTGGTGAACTGTCAAAATGAAACCCATTGCTACTGTTAATGTATTACACAATTAAACAACCATTGTACATTAATACTAAACATGGGCCCAGTCCACTTCCCTCGAATGTGGCAGCCATTTAATGTTTTTTCTTGAAATATTCTCTACACATGTAAGAAAAAAATCAAATCTCTGAAAGTTTTGTTCGTACAGAGATAAAAATGGACTTATTCAAAGGGTGACAATATTGTCCTGTCGTGTACATTACAGCTGTGGTAACGTAGTGGTATTGGCCGCGTAAAGTGCCTGATGAGGCCCTTCACTTTGTGTAAATTATTTTATCACCACTGCTCTCTTAACGGTGAAGGCATGTCCTAGAGCTAAAAACTTCGAAGACATGTGACATCTACCGACCCGCACTGGGTCAGCGTGGTAGATTACGGCCCACCCCTGTCATCAAGAGGAGGCCTGAGTCCCAACAGTGGGAATAATATAGGCTGATTATGTTTACATAACAAAACAAAATGTTCCCATCTCCATAATTTTGAAAAAAAATCATTATCAAAAAAATAGTCGTAAAATTATAGAAATTAACTAATTATAGCAAATAATTACAAAAACACCCCGCAGTAGCCTGGCTCCTTGTTTAGTGTATATTTGTAATGTAAAATAGTTGTTATATACATGTCTAAAATATTGATAGTTCATGCCCGAACACACTGTATAACATGAACTATGCAGTATGTTACTCCGAAGTTCTATAACATTTCCAATTGTTTCTTCTGCTTACCTTAGGAGCCCCCATGTCATCTTTGTCGTGTCGGAACATGCCCGGTTCGAACCCGACCGGGCCGGAAGTGCCTGGCATACCAGGTAAAGCGACCGCATTGTCAGTCATAAACTCTCGTTTATTGTCATCCTAGATGGAAATAAAAATTATTGTTAATGTTTCCCTGGTCTTTAGCCTTCAATGTTATCAACTATTTTGAAATTGGATTATTTTAGTTTTTTTTTTTTCTAACGTTATAAACTAGTGACTAATGTTGACCGCCATACCACCTATGTGGCATGAGTTTCATTAAGAGACTCGATCATACGCATCGACCGCGTGTTGCGCTCTCATTGGTTGAGAGTTCTTACAACCTTGAAGCGGGCCAATCGATGAGTCAAGCGCGGTCGATATCGATGATCGAGTTTTCGTAACGAAAGCTCATGGTAGCCACACTGATGGTAAGTACTTGTAATCGTTGATGTAAAGCGCACTAGTTTATTAAGAGCCTATTCACTGCAGCCTTTAAAGCACTTAAATTGTAATCAGACGAGAAGATCGCCTCAGGCAAATTGTTTCAGTCCTTCAATGTACGCGGTATAAACGAGACTACGATCCGGACGAAGCGCTTCGCTTCCTCTTTATTTTTATCTATACTAATATAAAGCTGAAGAGTTTGTTTATTTGTTTGAACACGCTAATCTCAGGAACTACTGGTCCGATTTGAAAAATTCTTTCTGCGTTGGATAGCCTATTAGTCCGGGAAGGCTTTAGGCTATATAACATCACGTTGCGACCAAGAGGAGCGGAGCATAACTAACTCCACGCGAACGGAGTCGCCAGCGGCCGCTTGTAATTTATAAAAAAAAATGTTTTTTTTATAAATTATAAAAATAAAGAGCTGGAGCTTTGTCTGGATCGTAGCGATGTCAACAACGTAAGGGTCTCGCCGTACGATGGGTCATCGAATAATTGAACGGAGATGGAGGAAGTCATGCAATTCCTCCAGTTCTCATTTCTGTAATGGCAGAACTTACACTGAACATCTTGATGGGTAGTTCACTGGGCACGCTGGTAACGTCGATCTTGAGATCTTCCTCCTTGATATTGGACAGTGGTACCGGTAACATGTCATCCAGAGGCACATCCACTATCCTGTCTAACGTCGACATACTAGGCAACCCCGTGCTTATCGGTACTTCAGGCTCGTATTTAACCTAGAATTATTATTCAAATTAAGCAGAACATTTAGAGAAAGGGAATACATTTGGAAGGCCCTCTATGCGCAAGAGTTGGACAGCATGAGTTAAAGGAAACGGTTTTTTTTTAAATAATTCTAAACTAGTGCTTAACTGCAATCCCGCCTGATGGTAAGCAGTGATGCAGTGGTGCAGCGCGCTAGTTTATTAAGCCTATTCACTTAAAAAACTTAGTGAATAGGAAGGAAGACGGCATTTGAGCGAGGTGATGCAATGTTAAACCAACAACACTACCAACGATGCTGCGCCACAGGGAGATTTTATCTCGGAGATCCTCCACGACCAAACTCCCGACACAACATTTGGCGCATCGTACCCAGCACACATCGCAATACAACTGCTCAGACCTGTCCTCCGTACGGCTTCAGCAGACATCATGCCGGAACACGACAAATCGCTTGGCGGCAAGACTTTGTCTAGTGGGTGGTAACTTCTGCCGGCAGCCGATGTTGTGGCCTACCAGCGAGTGGAATAACTTTGGTGTGTCATTTGAGTGTAATAGTCAATTTGCAAATCTGGCAAAAGCTGAGCTATTGAATAATAGAAAAGGGTGCTCCGATGGGATATTGTGCAGAATATTATTCATCAGACATCATGTAGCATCTGTAGCAGAGGCTGATATATCATCAACTTCTTTACAGATTAATAGGATTAGTTCAATAGAAGTTTATTTATTAAACTCAGTCCACTTTAACTTAAACTCATCCTTGTCCTTACTTATATTATAAATGGGAAAGTGAGTTTGTCTGTTTGTTCCGCTTTCACGCCGTAAATACTGAACCGATTGCTCTGAAACTTTGCACACGTAAAGTTAGAAGTTCGGATTAAATATCAATTTTTTCCGGGATAGAAAGTACCATATTACTTTCTATCCCGGAAAAAATTATATTCCCGAGGGAAACCTAAAAAGCGTAACCGAACTCTACGCGGGCGGAAAGCTAGTTGTTTATAAAACACAATTACAATTTAAAAAATGCACTCATCACTTCTCAATATTATCATCAATATACTCACATCTACAACCTCCTGCTTAATCAAAGGTTTAGATTCCAACTCCTTCAATCTGTCGCGTTCTCTTTCCCTTTCCTTCTCCTTTTCCCTCTCCCTCTCTCGTTCTAGCCTCTCCCGTTCTTTATGGTGCATTTGTTTCATCATAGCCTGTATTTCTGGTAGTGGTACACATATAGGCCTCTTGAGTCCGTATAATGTGTAGTACAAGTCTACCAGATCGCAGCGAAGTCTGGCGTCGTTTGATAAGAGACAGTTTATATTATTCCATAGTCTGTAAGGAAATTGTTCAATTACTATAAGATCCCTTGTCAACAGTGTATGTAATATATTGCTATGTGTGTAACATAGGTTACTTTTTATCTTGGTAGTATGTATGTAAATTCGGTTACCGACATCCATGCTGGTGAAGCCGCGGGTAAAACGTAGTAAAAATTAACTTAAGAAATAATAAATTTATACAATATGTAAAGAAAACCCCGTCTGACCCTTAAGGGTAATAAAGGTTAGGTAAACACATGACCAAATAAAATACGAGATTTTACATAATCATCATAGTAACAATACTAATGAATTTTGAAATAATCTTTTCTTTTTCTGAGAATTAATTCCTACTTCCCCAAAATTTGGTATTTTTTTAATAACTAATAACATAATTTTTAACGGTATTATTATGAGCGAATAGAGATGCGACCGCGTGCCGCGTGCCTTGCCCAATTTCGCCCGCGCATGTATTGCCTACCGGCCATGTATTAAATAACCTCCTTTTGCGAAATAAAATTTGGGAGGGGGGGTTAAGTTTAGCCCGGCTTTGTAGGTATTAGTAGAATCAGTTATCGATACCTAACCATACCTACACGGGCTGGGTTTTCCTTACATATTGTATAGAATTGTAATAGTTTAAAGGCGTGTGATACTTTCAACTAGCGAGAAATAAATAAAAATAGTGCCTATGGGCCTTTAAGGGGCATCAAATTAAAGATATGACGGAGACGAAGACGCAAAATAAACCTGAACTTTAAAAAAATAATGTGCTATTCTAACGCTCGGCTGCCAAGACTAAAGTAAATCTATACTAAAAATAAGGATACATACCTATGCACCACAGCCTCAGTATCAAGCCGATGCCTCTGGGCTCGTTCAAAGGGAGGCATGTTGATGAGCAGCCGAGCTAACCCGTGCCTCACGCAGGGATCTGGGTCACTTTCCACTGCCGTCAGCAATGACGACAGGTCCTCAGGTTTACCGTCCACTCGGACGAAGTCCACTAGACACTCGAAGGCGGCTAGTCTTACGTCTGTAGGGAAATTGAGGTTATGAGAATCTTGTAACAAGTACTATGATCAACTGCACGTGAATTATTATTTTGATATTGAATGCGTAGCAGTAAGAGTGGTTTTCGTCATTCAATTGTTTATTAATACCTAATGAGAGAATAACCGTATAGAGATAAGCTGTCAAAAATACACTGGGTGTATCTGACATCGTAACGCAAACTTCACGAAAAGGCTAGACCGCATTCCGCTAATAAAATTATGGTAGTCATTTATGTCGTTAATGAACGGTTACAAAATTCACATTGTTTAAAAAAAGCGTCGGCTCAGCCTTTGAACGTTGCAAGCGTGCCGCCGTGCGGGTTTGTAGATATGACGTTGATCCCCGATGTGAACTCTATTAAATCAGCTGATGAGATAGTTTTTCGAGTTTAGTTTTCGTTTTGCTTTTTTGTGTAATTAGCGAATTAATTAGTTTTTACTTTAAAATCTTATTGGGTTATAAAAGTACAGCAATTATGAAAGGTTTAGAGTGAAAAAACTACATATATATTTTTCTTTAATCATAAAAAAGCCGACAAAAAATTCCACCACTGGGGGGTTCAGAATCATTTACTGGATCCATGGTACTCGTTTGTACGTCGATGTCAGATACACCCTTTATATTACTAGCTGCGTCCCGCGGTTTCACCCGCGTAAGATTCGATCCCGCGGTAAGAATGTCAAAATAAAAATACCCTGCGTTATTCTTTGTTATAAACTAGAGTTTATACGATTACAGACTTAGGAGTCACTTTCGACTCGAAATTCTCTTTGACACACACTTTGATAAAATTATTGAAAAAGCTTCTAAAGCCCTTGAGAATATCCGCAGATTTTAAAAATATCAAAACACCCAAAACTCTATATCGATTTTCAATTTTATTACGATGGTGAAATGACAAATAGTGGTTACAGTAAATACTTAGCAATCGTTTTTAACGACTTTTTGATTTTAATGCCATCCTTATGCCTATGGAATAGAAGTTAAAATCGGGTGAACGGATTGTAAAAAGGTTTCTTTAAATGTGTAATCTTAATGATTACAATTTAATAACATAAAATACTCTTTGTTATGTACACCATAAAAATTACAGCAGATAAATATTCATATTTATGTGCTGTAGATTTTACAAAGGGTGACACAATGGGCGGTCTTATCTCTAAGAGCAACCTTTTACAGACAATTTTTCAATGAAATACCAAGGAGAAGGAGAGAGAAATAGTGTAGGTAGTCTGCAATACACTACTTTAATCGTCAATTGCTTCATTAATTTTGAACCATAACAGCATGAGATAGTGTACCAACGTAATCCAATCAAACGTATAAAGTGAAAATACCCATTGCCCCATTCATAATATCGATACCTTAATTGGCAAATCAGCTAACTCCAGATTTAGTCCAATTATTTTTTTCTTTTCTTTTTTAATAATTATAAACTAGCGCTTGACTGCAATCCCGCCTAATGATAAGCAGTGATGCAATCGTTGATGGTAAAGCGAAATTGACGAGAAGATGGTAGAGCGATGGAAAGCGATTCGTGTGACTCCTAAAAACTTGGTAGTATTTTAATTAACAAGTATAAAAAAGGAGTCTACGTTGTTAAAATACTAGCTTACAACATTATCGTGGCGGCAACGTGCCTACCACAAAATTTCTTTAAACAAGATTCAAGTAGACTGTATTTATATTTAGGATAGCAATATATTAGAAACTATAATCAAATATGTGAAAGAATGATGCCTTCGTAGTATATCCCTCTGAATAAGGTGATATGAGGCGCGGCCTGTGCTTGAGCGACACAAGCAGGAGCTGCTTGTCACGGACATGAATATGCTGCGGTGGATGTGTGGAGTTACGCGAAAGGACCGCATCAGGAACTCCCACATCCGCGGCAGTCTTCGTGTCCGTGACATAGCGGATAAATTGCAGGAGGGTCGCCTACGTTGGTACGGTCACGTCTTACGTAAACGGCATGTTACGTGGGTCACAAATGTCTTGCTATGGCGCCTCCGCCGGGCCGGAACAAGCGGGGTAGACCAAAGAAGTGCTGGCTTGACGTTGTAAGAGATGACATGCGTGCCAACAATCTCACACCACATGATGCTAAAGATCGCGCGAAATGGAGGAAATTGAGCAAGAAAGCGGACCCCGGGCGAAAGCCGCGGATGCAACCGGGATAAACGCTGAGATGATGATGAATAATGTGCTAAAAGCGGAAAACCACTTACCCCCAACATTCAGATGCAGAGTTCGTAGAGGAGGTGCACGTCGACACAATTCACTGGCAGACTCCCTACCTTTGTTAATTTTGAATTTTGAGGCCTAAATCCCCCCCGGGGGTTACTTGAAACACTTAAAACTAATTACATTCTTGTGACCATTAAAAGATCGTGGCCATGACTCGCTAGCTTGCCAGTTTGAAAGGAAGTGCGTTCGCAACGCCGCCTGTACAGTGATCGGCGGAAGAACGAGGTCCACTATGGTCGCGTCCCGTTTACTTTAAGATTTCGGCAGGTTTCACCGCCGATAAACACAAAATCAGAGGAGATATTCAACAATTATCTACCAACGTTATTTTAGATTTTCCTTAAATAACGTATAAAAATATTATACAGTTTTAAGCATGTCCTGAAACTTTGCTTATATGGAGTTAGCAAGTTTGCCAATTAAGGTATCGATATGTATATAGAAGTTCTTACCAATATACTGTCCATACGCCGCATAAGCTCTGAAGACGGTCGGAATGCTCGGCAGATGTCCGCATTGCTGCAGCCGCCTTATAGCGCGCAAACAACTGACGGTCACCGTGTTTTTATAACAGGGCAACACTTTCTCTAGGTTCAGCACTCGCGTTATCTCTTCTAGGACCAGTCTGGTGTCTGCTGATAGTGATTCAGCTGTTATTGGAGCACCCTGAGGAAAACATGTGTTAAGATTTGGGCAAAAAGTCGTGAAGAAAGAGTGGATTTTAGATAACAGATGTTTTAGTAATGAGGAAATTAAGTAACATTATTTTATTGCTGCAATCTTTAAGACACACATCAATGTCTTGATATTTTCCTATGTATGAATTTCTGAGAAAAGATGATAATTATTTCAGATTAAAGAATGGTAAAGGCATCCCGCACATATGGCACATATACCTCTGTGTGTCTACCTATAAGTGATTGTTGCACAATGTATAGTTTAAGCACAAGTGGTTTTAGTGTGTAAGCATTTTTGTGTAAACAATTGTTGGCAGACCTAATAAATAAATAAATAAATACCTACACATTTTTTTCAGAGAAATGACCTGTTCGTTAATAGATGGATAGATCGTCAGATATATGACAATTTGAGTGTCTAAAGTGAATAGGCTCTTTACCTTCCTTTCTCTAGTGCGCTTTACCATAAACGATTGCGTCGCTGCTTAGCAATAGGCGGGATTGCGGTCAAGCTCTAGTTTATAATTTATATAAAAATTATAAATAAATTTAAAAAAAAATGACAAACAGAATTATATGAATGGACAGATATGAATAGATTAACATATATGTAGACTGATGGATATTATATGAATAAATATACAGATTGATGGACAGATATATGAATAGATAAATGAAAATAAAGATAGATACATAAAGATACGTGTTCGTTATTGACGATCGAAAAGACGAACAAAAGGACACAAGATACAGTATCACGAAAAATCAACCTATCGTTAGTTAAAAGCGATTTCTGGATGCTCATTGAAAGATGCCTAATGAACGTAAAATGGACATTAAAACAACCAATATCATCATCATCTCGGCGTTAATCCCAGTCGCATCTGAAGTTTTTTCGGCTATGGAGTCTGGGGTCCGCTTTACCAGTCTAACTGCTGATTTTTAGCTAAACTTCGATATTTTCCGTGAAGCCAATATATTTATATGTTACTTACGGGCTGCAAAACCGATATAACAGGCGTAATGGTAGCGGCCAAAGCATCCACCAACGACGCCTTATAATAATTATCCGAAAAATGGTTCTTCGAGTTGTCATTGTATTTGAACAGATCCAGTAAAAATCGCACCACTTCCGGCGGGCAGATGCCGTGAATATTCCTCAAACCTGTTAGAACAAAAATAAAATTTAGCTATCGATGTCACATAAATATGAGCGTTGAAGGCGGTGAAATAAAGTCGAAAATAATTTAACAACATGAATCTGTTCACATTTCAACAATCAATTTCATAGCTAAACTTTTATTCGTTAGACTTGCGCATCCATCGCTACACCTCGCCGACCGCCGTACCTAGTTATTGAATCATCGACTTTATGTTATTACTAGCAAAGTCGATATTTCCTAGTTCGAAAAACCACAACCACACGAGATCAAGTTTATACCACCTAAATTGTCATAGAATTATGCATCAAACCATTACAGAAACGCAGCTCTTTATATAAAAATTACAGCTCGGTTTGGTAATAAGTTGTCGTTTTTGTATTAAGAACTTTGACTTAAACTCAATAAAGTGCCAAATACAAATACTGACTCATAGGTTAAGTCTGGAACATAAGTTATAAGAGGGTAGTAGTTTACTCACCCGCCATAGCAACCGGTATAGTCTTCTGTAAAAAGTAATGCTGCAAGTTGTCGAAGGAGTTTTGTTTGATAATATGCGGCGCCGCGAACGATCCGAACATCTTGCGGAATATAGTCAACATGGCCGGCGGTCCCGCCCATGAACTTATCATGGCGTTTGCCACCTAAAAATAAATGGAAATTTTAAAATGGCACTCCGTATTTCTATGGGTAAGACAATAGTTTAAAATTAATACTTTATTTTACAAAGTCATTATATCCTACAAAGACGGTTTTTAACGAAAAATTAGAAAACTGTATTTGTAATTTATTTTAATTTAATTTAGTAAAGCTCACTGATCCTCCATAGAAAAGGGAAGATTGTCCTACCAGGCGGGTGTTATGTTTGGCGGGCACTTGCCCCATTGGTTGATGTTGGGAAGTTGTATGCTATGCTAGTTGGACGGTAAACTCTGCTGGTTCGCATGCGGTTGTAGATACTGCTACACTTGTCTATAGTTGAGCCAAATTCGATAAAGAATAGAGGTAAACAAACCGTTGCTAGGCTACGAGTAGTTTACGCCTAAAAGACAGATGTTAACAACCTTTTCTACATAGATGATTTTCATAAAAGTAATAATCCTACTTCTTACTAATCTAAACAGTTTATTTATGTTTAGATATTTATGATTTGCATAGAACGCTTAACCTATTTGAATGAAATATGACATACATGTAAGCTAATTTCCTAATAGGTTACATTTTTTGATACATTTATATTATTATTAGTCCATTCTTGAAAATATTACAATGCATGTGTTGAGTAGTTCATTTTAAAGTAATTAAAATCCGCAAAATTGTATTGACAAATGTCTCAATTTTATTCATTGGTTGAATTCCACAAAATGTGTTTAACATCTGGATTTCATCCATCTTTCTTTTTTTGTAGGGCTATCACGTAAAATTAATGTCGACTTTTTAATGGTCTTTCGAAATACCAAGTTATTATGCATGTTATATTA
This sequence comes from Sesamia nonagrioides, assembly GCA_017933935.1. Taxonomy (NCBI): domain Eukaryota; kingdom Metazoa; phylum Arthropoda; class Insecta; order Lepidoptera; family Noctuidae; genus Sesamia; species Sesamia nonagrioides. The sequence goes on along the minus strand of JADWQK010000621.1, from coordinate 6,639 downwards.
GTGATTCTATTGAAATATGCTTCAATAGGAATTGCTAATAAATAGTTAGCATGTAAAAGTCGATAATCATGTAAATAACAGGAGATTTGTAAAACGTGAGTTGTGATAACCCTAAATTGGTTTGTTTACCTCTATTCTTTTTGGAGCTTGGCGGGAATATAAGTATATCTAATCTTAGTGTACGGACGACAGCAGGTCAAGCTACCCCAAATTGCCAAATATTCCCAATCAACCTTGAGCCTTCATGCTTTACACATAAAGTTGAAAATCTAATAAATAAATCTGACAGATTGTAGTAGCGTGAGGTGCTGTCGTCTGTACCACAGCAATCACCTCCTCTTTTTATGAAGTCGGCTAAAAATCATCCTTACCTTAGTCAAACAATGCGCAGCCCTGCACCTAATCTTATAATACGTCTGCTCATTTTCTATAACATCAGTGAGCGCTTTCCTTGTCGCTGGTTCAGGGTAGTTATGGAGTGCGTCTATAGCCTCACTCTGGGCTGTGACGTCACGCTCGTGGCGCAACTGATACTGCCACTGATAGTCAGGTTGGGATATCACTGTTCCACGCAAGAGTGACATTTCGGGGTCCAACCGGATCCATAGGACAGGTGAGTCGCTAGAAAAATTTTGATGTTAGTTCGAGGATATAAAAATGTTTTGTTATTTTCAACCATTTTTAAGTTAAGTTTAGGTACCATGAGTTTACATTACGAGACTCGATCGTCGATACACAGCGCGATTGGCGTTCTCATTGGTTGAGAGTTCTTAGAACCTTGAAGCGGGTCAATCGATGAGTCAAACGCTCGATATCGACGACGAGTCTCGCACAAACTCATGGTGGGCTCCACTGAGTAGTAAAAAGCTTTATCTATACTCATCATCATCATCTCAGCGTTTATCCCGGTTGCATCCGCGGCTTTCGCGTTGGAGCCCGGGGTCCGCTAAAAAGCTTTATCTATACTAATATATAATATTGTTACGGGCTAGGGGTACTAAAATGCCGGTTAAGGGTTACGAAGTTTATTGGCAACGAGGGTACAGTCGATTGTAGGCAATGACAAGTAGAACGTAGCTGATGTCGTACCGAAGTCTTCCCTTATGTCCACGAAGTCCGTGTTGTAAACACACAATAACAGTACAGATGTTACTCCACGTAGTACTCACAGTTCTCGTTGCAGTTGTCGCAGTAGGTATTCTCGAAGATCGCTTCTTAACTGTCGCTGTTTTCGTATCGCTAGTCGAGTGTAGACTGACTCTGTGTCGGCGTCGCGGCGCTTTATATAGGCCAGCTGATCGAACATTCCAGAATCCTCTAGGCGTAATAATAATACTGCATAACTTCGAGGTCACCGGCCAAGTAAGTACCTACGGTAATTCCCGGAAACGGGTTTCTAGAAATTTCGATGTCGACACTTTGTTGACAAAACCGTTGAGACCTGTACCATTCGATAGGCCGTCCTAAGTCTAGCAATGCGTTTTATTATTGTACCTAGAAAATGTCTAGATCTGACGAAATAGGGCTCAAAAGTGACACACTGCATGTCACGCGATATTGAACCTTATGCCATCGACATAAGGTCCATTCATAACATTGCCCCCTTATTAGTCATGCTCGTCCCGAGCATGATTTGATCCATAATAGCGAGCTAGGCGGTCTACGTGTACGACCTTCAGCTTCCCTCTAGGTCCTTTCTTAATCCGGTAGATGACATCGTTTATTCTGGTTACTATCGTGTACGGACCCTCCCATTTGGCTTGGAACTTTGGACTCTTTCCTTTTTTTCTAATGGGATTATGTAACCATACCAAAGTTCCCTCTTCGAATCCGGGCACGTTAGCTTTGCGGTCGTATCGGATCTTCATTTTCTCACTGGTTTTCAGACCATTCTCTCTCACTAGCTCATGTATTCCATCTAATTTACGCCGCAGGTCGGCCACATAGTCGACGGCTAGGATAGGAGTATCGGGAGGTGTTCCGGTTAGTGCATCTATTGGTAGTCTTATTTCTCGGCCGAAGTTGACTTTCGCCGGTGTGCAATTTGTGCTATCATGTGTTGCAGAGCGGTATGACATTAAGAAGAGCGGAATGTATTGGTCCCAATCCCTCTGGTGTTCTTCCACTACTTTGGCCAAATGATTCTCTAGCGTCTGGTTGAATCTTTCGACCATTCCATCTGACTGTGGGTGATATGGTGTTGTACGAGTCTTGTGTATCCCGAGCAGTTGGCAAACCTCTTGAAATAGTGAAGACTCGAAGTTTCTACCCTGGTCAGAGTGTAACTCCAAAGGGATGCCAAATCGACAGAACACCTCGTGAACTAGCTTTTTGGCGACTGTATGAGCTTTTTGGTTGGGTACTGCAAAAGCTTCTGGCCATTTGCTGAAATAGTCTTGCATGACGATGATATACCTATTCCCTTCTTCAGTAACAGGGAATGGCCCAGCTATATCGACAGCAACTCTTTCCCATGGTGCACCAACATTGTACACTTTCAGCCGACCTCTGGCTCTCGTTTGCGGTCCCTTTACTGAGGAGCACGCTACACATTTTCTACACCAGTCCTCAACGTCTTCACGGCAATGCACCCAATAGAATCTTTTTCTCACCTTCTCCAGGGTTTTCTTTACTCCTAGATGTCCTCCGGATACTCCATCGTGCACCTGTCGTAGCACTGACGCGACTTTATCACCGGGAACAACTATCTGTAAGGTGACCTCCTGTCCACTGGGTGATTCCCATTTCCTTTTGAGAACTCCATTATCAATTATCAGGCTGTCCCATTGGGCCCAGTAACTTTTTGCTGCTGGGCTAAGCGCTGATATTTCACTCCAAGCGGGCCTTTGGCCATGTTTCTTCCATTCGATTACTGTCTTCAAGTCACTATCTTCCCTTTGTGCGTCTTCCAATGATTGATTATCCCAGTCTTCGTCCAAAGCGTTCACCTGGATAATCCTTACGTTCTCTTTCTTTTCCTGTTTGGCACAATGTCGGCAAGATTCTTTGCAAGGTCGTCTAGACAAAGCATCAGCATTATTGTGTGACTTGCCTTTCCGATGTTCAGTGACAAAGTCAAATTCTTGCAGCTGCTCTATCCACCTTGCTACTTGTCCCTCTGGGTCTTTGAACTGGAGGAGCCACTGTAAGGCAGCGTGATCGGTACGAAGTGTAAACTGCCTCCCAATCAAATATTTCTTGAAGTGTTGTAAGGTCTTAACAACGGCTAGAAGTTCTCGGCGGGTAACACAATAATTTCTTTCTGGTTTGGAAAGGCATTTGCTGAAATATGCGATAACGACCTGCCTATCTCCTTGTGTTTGAGAGAGAACTCCTCCAATACCAACATTGCTGGCATCTGTGTCTATCAAAAATCGGCCTTCCCTACTAGGGTAACCTAGTACAGGAGCCTCACACAAGTGAGTTTTCAGTAGAGCAAATGCCTGTTCGCAGTCAGAGTTCCATTCAAATTGACACTTTTCTTCTGTTAAACGATGCAACGGTTTCGCTAACTCGGAGAAGTTCTTTACAAACCGACGGTAATATGCACACAGACCCAAGAAAGAGCGTACCTCAGTTTTATTACGAGGGGTAGGCCACTTCGACACGGCTTTTATTTTTTCAGGGTCTGTTCGAATTCCTTGCGCCGAAATAATGTGTCCCAAGTATCCAACTTCTTTCTGAAATAGTGTACACTTACTAGGACTGAGTTTTAAATTTGCTTCACGCAGTTTCTGGAAAACTTTCTCCAAATTGCGTAGGTGCTCTTCGAAGCTTCGTCCCATAATGATGATGTCATCCAAATAGACTAGGCATGCATCACCAAGCAACCCCACCAAAATGCGCTCCATTAGGCGCTAGAATGTAGCAGGAGCATTGCACAATCCAAAAGGCATGACATTGAATTGCCAGAGACCGTTTCCAGGACCAGTGGTGAAAGCGGTCTTTTCTTTATCCTGCTGAGAGATTTCCACTTGCCAGTATCCACTTTTGAGGTCAACCGTGGAGAACCATTTCATGCCACTTAGCAAGTCCAAAGTGTCATCTATACGTGGCAGAGGATAACAATCCTTTTTCGTGGCATCATTCAACATCCTGTAGTCAACGCAAAACCTTGTACTGCCATCCTTTTTCTTGACTAGGACAACTGGAGATGACCAAGGGCTGGTGGATGCTTCTATAATCCGGTTTTTCTCCATATCTCTTAACATTTCCGTGACTTCCTGTTCTCTTGCAAAGGGGATACGACGTGGTCTCTGTCTTATCGGCTGTGTATTACCCGTATCTATATGATGTTTGACGAGCCCGGTCCTTCCCACGTCACCGTCGGTCTTCGAGAAGATGTCATGGAAGTTATGCAGCAGTTGCTTAACTTTGTGACTTTCGAACTTGTTTAAATTACCCTTACAATTTTCGAGTAGTGTCGATACATGTTTCTGCCACTTCTTATCACGTCCCTTTTCGTGCGCCTCTGTTTTTCTCAAAGACGCTACATGATCGCACACACCCACCATGCAATTCTTTTCAAGAATTATTTCTTTGTTGCTAACGTTGATAATGCGTACTTTTGGTTTATCGGAAATCATCATCAGTGTCCTTGCTGTTATCCAGTCTGGGTGATCTCCAGAATCTTCTATTATAATGCAACGTTTACGGCATCCTGTTGTTGATAATCTAATATCTACTAAGGTTTCTGATCTTGGTGGTAATACCGTTCTCCTTAAACAGTACACTGACCCTTGTTTTCCACCTTGAAGAAATACTTCTTGTTCTGGAAAACTCAATACTCCTTTTGCTACATTAAGGACGCACTGTTGTTTCTTCAAAAAGTCCAGTCCTATTATGCAATCATCTGTAATATTCGCTACTAAAACAGGGTGCGTAAATGTCTTATCACCCATTTTCAAGGTCACATTCGTTTCACCAAGGACGAGTACTGATTGGCCAGTGGCGGTTTGTAATCTGCATTGTGAAGATCCTCTTTTCCATACTATGGTCCGAGGAAATAGCTCCGGTCGTGCAATGGTTCTTGATGCACCAGTATCCAATGTGAAACTGCAGGATTTACCATTCAGTTCTCCTTCTATAATGAGACTGTTTCCGTCACCCACTTGTGATACTGTTATAATGGGGGCTACATGTCGACCAGTCAGTACTCGCCCCATAGCCCTGGCTGTTCCTAGTTTAAATCCTCGGCTTCCACCTGTGTCCCAGAAGTGCTTCTTCCCTTAGCCTTCCTGGGACAATTGATCCGAATATGCCCTTTTTCACTGCACTCATAGCATGTTGGCCCTTGTCGGGGTTTCATTTGTGCGGTTACCTCACGAATACGGTGGTGTGGTCGGCCATCTTGGCGTACTGCTTCCACCTCCAGAGCGTGTGTCAAGGCTGCCTTCAGAGTCTGATGGTGCCCCGGACGAACCGCAGCCCTGACTTCCGCATCTCGAATTCCATCAGTAAAAGCTTGCACCGTAGTAGCATCAATTGCTCCCGGCGTTGAAGCATACGCCCTCCGAACAATACGTTCTATTTCCGATGCCCATTGTTGCAAACCCTCACTGCTTTTCTGTGTGCGGTCGCGGAGTTGAGCCCTGTAGACATGTTCCAGGTGTTTCTCTCCATATCTAGACTCCAACGCTTCTAACAGACAGGTTAGGGTATTGCAATCGCCGGAAATATTTTCGAGGATTTGGACCGCCTCACCACGCAGAGCAAGCGTAAGGGCGGTTACGGCTTGATCGTCGTCCCAATTGTTGCCTTTTGCGACCTTTTCAAACTGTAGACGGAAGGCCACCCATGACGTTGTCCCGTCAAAATGAGGTACCTTGAAAGTCGGCAAAGCACTGGGTACCGGTACCACCCCTTTAATAACTCCTTTTTGTACCTTCTCATGCAAAAATTCTACTTCCTTCCCAAACTCCATGATGGTATTGTCTAATTTATCGAAACGCGCATCATATTTTTCTATACGAGCGTCTTGCTGGTCTATGCGCGTATCTTGCTGGTCCATACGGGCATCTTGATGAGCTGTTTTTATTCTGAGTTCATTGACTTCTTCTTTGGTTTTTTCCCATTTTTCATTTAATTCTAATACCAGTTGCTGGGATTTTGCCTGGGATTCTGCCGCGCTTTTAATTATTTGTGCCTGAATTTCTGCCTGGGATTTTGCCTGTGATTCTGCTACACTTTTAATCTGTGCCTGGGTTGCTGCTTGGGATTTTGCCTGTGATTCTGCTACTATGCCTTTTATTTGCGCCTGGGATTCTGCTATACTCAGCTTTATTTGCGCCGTCAAGTGAGCCAGTAACACCGATAAATCGAATCCGCTGTTTCCGGGAATAGTGCTGGTACTAGGCGCACTCACATTCGTCGGTGTTACGACGGCCGCATCTTCTACGGGTGCAGGGACACCAAGTGATTCTTCCTCTTGACGCGCCAAATCCATCGCTGCTTGTCGTCGCGTGCGAACTCTTTCGTCTTCCCTTGGCGTGACCGGCATGCCGCTTCTGACACCAGTTGTTACGGGCTAGGGGTACTAAAATGCCGGTTAAGGGTTACGAAGTTTATTGGCAACGAGGGTACAGTCGATTGTAGGCAATGACAAGTAGAACGTAGCTGATGTCGTACCGAAGTCTTCCC
>JADWQK010001313.1:0-28094 GCA_017933935.1 Sesamia nonagrioides | reverse complement strand
CACAAAACTATTTTTATTTCATATTATGACTTCATCTAATTAAAAATACGACTGTAGCCGCGCGCTGTTGATGACGAAGTCGTGGCGATGTGGCCGCGGTGCCGCCGCCGGTGGTGGCGTTGCCGTCGCGATGATGGTGGTTGCCATGTAGTCGTATTACACAGGTGGTCGATAACAACGGCAAAATGGGGTACATGTAAATTGTAAAATTCATATTCAATACCAAATGTACGCCCGATTTACGATAACAAACAATGTGAGTAGTATCGATTTGTACAATATGTGTTATTTTATTAATGAGAAGCAATATTCTATGTTGTCACCGCACTTAATAAGCTTGCCCAACAGTGGAGTTGGCACAACTTGGTGTGCTCGCAAATTGTTTAAGCATTAAGTTTTCTTTTTTTTAATTTTGAGCACAAAGATATCAATCCATGGTTATAATAAGACTAACATACTAATAAGTGATCATTGTCCTGCCCTTATCCCAATTTATTTGGGGTCGGCGTGTTTCTTACTAATAAGTAATGTTTTAAATAAATCAAAGGCTGTGTTTCTAACCACAAACTGTACTTAAGTTCCTAAAACAGCTTGTAAACTACAGTTAGCATGAAAACAGCATGCTTGGATTGATGTGATGATTTCTAAACTTGGCTGAGAATCAGCGCTTTTTGGATGTCAAAATTACAGTTAACTATCATAATAATGCATTTCTTAGGTTAGTATGTATTAAATACACTATTTAAGCTACTACCTTCTTTAATTAACTGTATTATGTGATATTTTTAGCAATAGGCACCTACCTATGTATTTATTTGTCCCATTTGCGGGCAATTATTTTTTTCTTGTATTCATTCACATTTCATTTTAGTAATTCTAGATATGGTCATAGAGAAAACGCTGAAAGGAACTATGAAAGTATTAACTCAATTATTAGGAAAATACGGGTAATATTCAAATGAATAAAAAGTGGTTGCAGATATTAACTTAACATTTTTTTTAAATATATCTTTTAACAAACTAAATTATTACCAAAAATATCATTTTCTTGTACCTAAGTCACTTAACTACCTTGGCGCTGATCGTATATTCTGTTGGAAGTGGTCGCCGTTGCATATTCAAAGCAGAGCTGAACAGTAACTACAGTCCTGTCTCATTAAATTCCAAAGCAAGTCACTTAGTTCAGAACATACCGGCTTATAAAAAAACAACCAAAAAGGGCGATGATTTTGATAAAATCGTATACTTTAGTCTATGTAATAGTAAACCACAACTGAGAACCAACTTCTGTATAAGCATTGCGTTTGATATCGACGCAGCCGAGAATCCTTTGTTGCGTGTCACAATTAAAGTGCTGTATTTTCATATCACCTATAAGCCTTTCGTATAGTTATGGGGTATTGTAAATCGTCAAACGAACAGGAGGATATTTTGTAATATTTGAATATTTTTACTATACAATTTAGCTTTACAAGATCAATACATTTCAATTTGCTTTCCGCCCGTGTACCTACCTACTAGGGAGTTAACGCGTTAAAAATTACACTGGTCGGATTGTCAGCGCCTGACCCAATCGTTAAAAAAGCGTCCTGCACATGTCGTGACCTGTAAGGCCCTTTGATCATATATTGCTACAAAAAATACGGTAACACGGCCGTGCCTTAAATTAATTTCGACGTGGAAACCTGATAACGGTCACTTTGAATTATTTATTGAACAAAATATTCATTTTATTTTAAAAAAAATTTTACATAATAGGTATTTATGCTATAATGGAAAGCGATTTTGTCGGATCTCAAAAAAAGGCACTTTTGTTTTATTGCATAATTGAATTCAGAAAAAAAAAAGAAAATACTGCGTCGGACAGTCGGATCAACGTATTCCTATGATGTTTCTTTTTTATGATACGACGTTGACTTTTTTCTGAATTCAATTATGCAATAAAACAAAAGTGCCTTTTTTCGAGATACGACAAAATCGCTTTCCAGCGTCGATATATACACACAAACAAGAATAAAGATAAACAAAATGGGTAGATCTAATCATTTCACCTACGAAAAATATTTAACTCAACTATGATATACAAATCATATTTGTTATAGTGCAAGGGGATGTCGAACAAAGTATATTTTTTTACTTTTGAGTTCTTTTGAAAAATAATGTTTTTCTACGACAAAATCCTAATCTTACTCTTATTGATCCTTAAATGATGAAATGTCTGCATGTACTTGGCTACCTTTTGTTCAGGATTGTTTTTATTACAGCATATTTCAGAAGATTTTTGAATAATTTAAAAAAGACGTACTTAGTTTGAGACACCCTATATTATAGGCTGTTTCAAACTACGTCTTGCGAACGACGAAACACCCTATGATTTAGGGTGTTTCAAACTACGTCTTGCGAACGACGAAACACCCTATGATTTAGGGTGTTTCAAACTACGTCTTGCGAACGACGAAACACCCTATGATATAGGGTGTTTCAAACTACGTCTTGCGAACGACGAAACACCCTATAATATAGAATGTTTGAAACTACGTCTCGCGTCTTGATGTATGTAGGTAAGACGCCTGACGTAGTTTGAAATACCTATAATTTGAAAAATAAGCAATGTATAACTCATAATAATGCTTATTTTTTTTTTTAATTATTCGAAAATATTTTATTAATAATGTTTAGTAGGTAATAATAAGACAGATAAAGAGTGGCCAAGGTTTGAAATAATTAATTTCTATATCAAAACTGACAATGTTATACTTCAAATAAAATTATCTGATGAATAAAAGATCCGCTCTTAATTAGATTTATAAATTGTATTGCTTAGAGTTCTTTTATATTAACATATGATTTGTAACTTTTCATTATTGTTTATCTATTAAAAAATCGACCCTTAGGTAGATTAAGGAACAGTATTGTTTAGAGTGATCATAAGTTATCATTTGATTTGTAATAATAGTTCATTATTGTTTTTCAAGTGTAATAAAGTAAAAGTCGTATGACACCACCACTGTTTCGTTTGTTAACGCCTTTCTCCGTTCAGTTTTAATTAGGAAATATGTATGTGGAAACTTTTATATAAACGGATGTTATGAGTGTCACTTGAACAATTACAATATACATTGTTCATTATAAAGCAAGAGTTTTTATTTCCTTAACCCATTGAGTGCCGACTACGTAATATTACGTAAGGTAAAGTAACAGGAGAGGCCAACTACGTGTTAGTACGTAGATGTTCTTTGTTGGTTGTAGGGTGATCTATACTGTTTGGCCTCCTGCAACGTTCGTTTTTATACTACTTGGCACCTCAAATAAAACACAATATACAAAAATAGTAACTTTATTGTTTCTAAAGGTCTAAATCTAATACACTTTGGTATCATGAATTACACAGTCTACTCTTGAGATCAATATACTTCTAAGTAATTATTATAACAAAAGCAGTAATATCTCTTACTAAATCAACACTAAAAAACATAAAAATAAACTTCTATATAACGATTAAAAAAAAAATTAAGCGAATTTAGGATCTGTGTGGTAAATTTTAAAACAATTGTTTACACACAAAGCCGGCTTTTCAGGACAAGTAGCACATACAAAAGATGATTCCTTCCGTATTTTATTTTTAGTGCAAACACGACAAGGTTTAGCCGGAACGGCTTTTTTAGCCGTGGGTGGAAGCTTTTCTAAATAATGAAAATTATCTAGTGGTACACGAGTTTTAGCAGATAATTGACTAGTTGAAGCCGGGGATAGAATTGATTGGGGTTCTTGTGATGGTCCTGCTTGTGTCGAATGCGACCCAGTTGCTATGGTGGGATCATTATTATTCATTCCTAACAGATGTCTTATAAAACCTTCACGAAATTGCAGCAGTCGCATTTTAGAAGTTCTATCTTGAAGACGAAGTATTCGGTGTGCATTTTGAATGTACACTTCAAAGATGTGTAGCCCTAGCTTCTTGTGCCATCTAAGAGTTTTTCTGAGGCATGAATAATATGAGACCATCTGGTCGCCTCGGTCTACACCTGACATGCCCAAGTTATAATCGGCGACAATGTTCGGCTTCAGTGAGATTCTACCATTCTTATTCCTAACTCTCACCAACTGAAGATTATGCTTGTTCGAAATTACCAGTACATCTCGTTTATCTTTCCATTTACAAACAGTAATATCATTGCATACTTTAGCAGCTAGCTCTCCACGCTTTAACTTAGCGTTTGTAACGTCTACAGGCAAGTTTTTTCGATTCTTTCGAAGTGTACCACATATGTATGTTTTCCTTTGGGTAAGACGTCTCGTCAAATCAGGTGAATTGTAAAAATTGTCAGCGTAGATTACGTGACCTTTATCTAAATAGCCTTCCATTAGATCTAATACAACTTCCGTGCTATGTAAAGTTCCAGGTGGAGGCTTCTCACTTTTTCCTCTATAAACACGAATTTTCATGACTATACCTGACGATTCACATAATTCATACAGTTTTATTCCGTATTTGTGCTTCTTGTTTTTTATGTACTGTCGGAAAATCAATCTTCCTCTCCACAAAACCATTGACTCATCGATACTTAGGTCAGCTTTAGGATAATAGAGATCAATCATTATGTTATTGAACCGTTCTAATATAGGTTGTATTTTATGCAGTCTGGATGTAGCCGAGGAGTCGTCTTCGGAAAAATGAAAATTACGTAACAATAATTGAAAGCGGTTTCTGCTCATCAAAGTCCTAAACAGCGGCATGTTGTACAATGGATCCAATCGCCAGTAATGACTTATAGAGGGTAATTGCACCAATCCCATATAAAGCAACATACCAATAAACTTGCGCATTTCTTCAATATTTGTATCCTTCCAATATCTAAAGCGGGCATGCTTTTGTAAGGGACCGGCTGTGCGACGTGCGTAATTATTTGTAGCTTGCACCAAAGAAAGCAGAAAATCGTTTGAAAAAAATATGTCAGCTAAAGCAGCGGGGGTAGGTCTGAAGTCAATCTTTATTCCCGACTCACCCGTAAATGCAAGTTGTTGGGGTCTTGCAGAACCTATATTCCACTGAAACTCTGGATCACATGACGATGCTTCTGTGAGCGTTGCGGGTGGCGGCTGCGATTCACTGTCAGATGTCGATGTTTCATAAGACGAACCACTACTCCGCGCTTCTCTCTCTGGAACGTAATTATTATCTGATCCGGAAGAGAAGTCCTCATCGTCTGTCGATTCTGGTTCCATCAGAATTCCAGGTATTTCATTCACATTCAACTGTCGTTGTAACAATCTGGGATTTCGGTTACCGCGTAAAATACGACGCGATCGGCGTCCGCGCTCCATATTGCAATAACTACCTACACCTATCTAGCGACAGTCTCTCAGCGCGTGCGGCGCGACACTGAATGCGCACACAGGTAATAAATGTACTATTGATGCAAAAATAAGTGGGGAGAACACGTGATTGCCATTTATACATGTTAAAACGAGATAGACAATAGTCTGTGTTTTATTAGGGAGCTAAGGTATGTTATTTACGTATACGTATTATTGCGTAGGTAGGCACTACTAACATTTATTTTTCTATCTGTGCCTATCTACGTAATACTGCGTATACGTAATATTACGTATTCTGGCATCCTACCTATATCCTTATATACGTGATGCCAACTACGAATAATTACGTAGTAGACCATTTGTATGGTGGCCACCAGGTTTGGTCTGACGCTTACCTTCGGCATTGAATGGGTTAAGTATATAGAGTCCCATATTCTGCACTTTTTTCTATGTTAATATTAAAAACAGCATTTCTTTCGTTATCTTAGAAATTTGCAGAAGAATTTTCTTCAAACGCACCTACTTATAGTTACATAACTTTAATGTCGATGAACATAGACCTGTGTCTATTATTGCAATAAATTTTATTCAGCAACTACTGTTGATGACTGTACCAACAAAAATCAGTGCTGGCGTACTAGTCCGGGAGGCAGCGGCTTTTTAAACAAGTCATTTTATGCCGGCTGATGTTAATATAGAAAACAGAATGCATGTGGCTTATGACGAAATCGATCGTCAGCTGGTCCAGTTGCGGTGGATGCGAGATTGGGAAGCTGCGGAATACGTTAAAAAATAAAAATCTGAAAAATATTTTATACCACATGAAATTTTTATCACGTGTTATTGACATTGATTACAATTAAAACAAAGTAGTCAGCTGCACGACTGAGGGTGGATTATGCGTCAGCTGAGCGTACGAACTACCCAAAAAAAAAAAAAAATTATGCCGATTGAAATTTTTTGACATGATTTTAGACATTTACAGAAACTCGATATTGATAATCAGCTGCATATACAGTGGGGGAAAACACGTCAGCTAGAGCAGGAATGTATGACTGCGCGCATATATCTTTGTGACCCGCGGAATTTTCAATGCTCCGACTGACACCGCAGTCATACATTCCTGCTCTAGCTGACGTGTTTTCCCCCACTGTATATGCAGCTGATTCAGTTTATGCTTGGCTGTAAAAATCATCAAAGCTCAATCCGGCATCACTGCGTAGTTTCTTTTAATTGTAATCAATTCAATAACACGTAAAAAAATTCCATGTGGTATAATAGTTATTTGTTATACAAGAGTGCAAAGTTGCTTTTTAACCGCGTGTTCAATTTTGATGACCGAGCAAGCGAAGGATTCTAAAATTGAATCACGAGCGCAGCGAGTGATTCAAAATTAGAATACTGAGCGTTAGCGAGGGAATCAAAAGGACACGAGGTGAAAAATCTTTGCACTCGAGTGCAACACGTAACTTTTCATTCCACCTCAGCGAGGAAATGACTAAATGCAATAAAAAAATGTTTACAATCACAAGATAGGTACACTTTTATTTCAGTTTAGGTATTAATTACTACATTATGACAGGTAAGTATTACAGAATAATCTTTAAATTATAATAAAATAATACTAAAGTATAATTAAGAAAATTTTAAAGTAACGTTGCAACAGTTATTTAAATTGAGTGTAATATTTTTGTTTGGTACTGTAATATTGGTGTTAGTCACTTGTGTACTGTTTTTCGGTAAACTGTCTGTCATACTTAATAGTTGTACCGATTCATCGGATTCCCTTGGCGTGAATGTTGGAGAGAGAGGGAGATGGTTAGGTGTTTCACGTAGCTTGTCTCGTGAATATATTTACTTGAATTAAAGGGGTCACTAATCACTGAAGTGTCAGAAGGTTCATTTGCTTATCGGAATGAAAGTCAGTATCACAAAAACACGAATCTATAATTTCAATAACAAATGTGCGCGATACAACTCCAGCGCGCGGACGGGACGCAACTGGCTCAAGCGGCGGGGTTAGCTTACGCTGCAATACATAACCGCTACAACATTCCCCCTTTTACAAAAAAAATTTTGACAAATGATAATCTAAAAAATTAAAAATATTCTACGAGTGGAACCGCGGTACATACATTGTACTTCTCACACAATACCTGCCACTGCACACGACACCGTTGCTATTTGCTTATTCAGCTACTTGCTCGTGTGTGTGCTGTGGTGGTCTGATTACCTGCTAGTGCTATCGTTCTATGTTTCCATGCCCGTATTGCATTACGCGATAAGCGTGATCAGCTGAATCACGTAAGTCCCGGCCCTTGTTTTGACTTCGACAACGGAAACTGACTCCATAGCTTACAATTAATCGCTGTTTTACACATACTTAGATATTAATAATGTAATCACTGCTTTGGACATTAAATAAAACGGGCAAAAGTTAAACTCTGCTAACTTAACTCTAAAGATACAAACAATACACAATTCAATATTAATTTTACAACAATACAATTTTTTAATCATTAATTATACTTATTCTCATATAATCGGGCAACAGTCAAGCTTTACTTAACTTAACTCTATAGATACACACAATATTATAACCTTATTTAACACCATGATCACACTATGACGCACTAAGCCACGTGTCCTTTCGAATCGCCGCCCTTAAACCGGTAGGTGATTCGTCATTCCACGAGGTGTCTCCTGGCCTTGCCATTAGTGCCGCTTCTTGCTGCGATGCCACCGTTCAACCATCCCATTACTTTCGTAAAAAAATTTTCGCTACTCCCTCCGCAGTAGGTGTATATCTCTTGACCTTGCGGGGCTGGGGCGCCTCCATCGCCGCCATCTGTGCTGCCGGTGCCTATCCTCTGTCAAGGACCTTCCTCTAGGGGTTGCAGCTGTACGTCCTTCGCTGGCCTAATCACGTAGTGCTCTTCCAGTGCCAGCGTCCTCATATTCTTCATAAGGCCTCTGTCTACGCCACTTCCGGCGACCACGTGTTGTGTTGCCACGTGCCATTATGTAACCTCTCGCCGCTCTTAGTTTCCTTTACTCTGCCTCCATCAACGGGAGGTTAAAGAGCCATCCTGTTATATCTGCTTCCTGAAGGTAATGTTGAAAACATTTTGGAGTACCCGTGTGCGCCTGTCGTCCTTCCGAGGCCGTCCCCGTCGGAAGGGAGTTGCGTCCTTATTCCTCTTCGTAAGATTGCTGTTTTATCGGGGTCACCACTTTCACGTAGCTCGTCTTGTGAATATATTTACTTGAATTAAAGGGGTCACTAATCACTGAAGTGTCAGAAGGTTCATTTGCTTATCGGAATGAAAGTCAGTATCACAAAACACGAATCTATAATTTCATTAACATATGTGCGCGATACAACTCCAGCGCGCGGACGGGACGCCACTGGCTCAAGCGGCGGGGTTAGCTTACGCTGCAATACATAACCGCTACAGGTGTTTCATAACGGCTTATTTTTGATGTAGAAGGGCCAGTCCAAGTTTCCGATTGAGGCTCTTTCAGTGTAATGGCTCCTACGATGCCTTCACATATTTTAGACTTATTTTGGATGGAATCCTCTATGTATCCCTCTACAACTGCATTGGTATTCCAGCCTCCGTGGCGCTTAAGGGACAGGAGATCAGCTCCGGAATCAGCCAAAAGTGTGGCTGAAGTTCATCGGAAACAATGACCCGTGTACAACAGGGGTTCTGGAAGTTCAAGAAATGTTGCTATTTCTCGTGGGATACTGCCAATTTTATTAGTACCCATAGGCTGTCTAACACACTTTCCATTGCGATACTGTAGAAAAAACGATTGATTGGAGTGTTAGGCGGCCGTAAGGCTTGATATTTCTCAACAATCGTTACGTATTCCTTGCGAATGACAAAGTTGCGGTCTCTTTTTGTCTTTGTATTAGGTAAATTAATTAATAGTAAGTCATCTGAATGTTTCTCAATGTTTTTGACATTAAGTTGTGTTAGTTCATTAGTTCGACATGCTCCGTTTGTTCCAATAATAAGAACAACCTGCAATGTAAAGAGTATTGTAGTAGATAAATGAATAAAATTTATATGAACGCATAATTATGCCTATCAACATTTACTAAGTATACTATTTAATTGAGATTAATATATGTACTTAAGTAGATACTGAATGTGCAACTGACTTACTTTTGCCGCCAAATATACGGAATCGGGTGCTTCGTTAAGAAACTTTTCAATATCAGATACTGTGAAAACCTTCGATTTTTTTGGATGATGACCAGATGAGGCTCTTTTTAAAAATGCTACTAATTTAGGATAGGTATCGATATGTATGTCTTTTTTCATCTTTATTGTTGCTTTTAGCATCGAATACGTACTCCATAGAGTGCTTGCTTTCTTGTTCTCGGATAATTCTATAAAATATGCCAGCAAAACGTTTTCTGAGAAAGTTTTGGCTCCTTTTGCTAGTCGCCACGTGTTGAACATATCGTACTGTTTTAAATACTTCTCGCGTGATTGTTGAGGTAGAAAGCTCATTTGCGCATTATTAACAGTTTCAGTCAATTCTGTTGGCGTCAAACAAACTTCCTCGTCGCTAGAATCACTCATTTTAGTTTTTCACTTGTTTTCCAAGTTTCTTTTTTTAATATAAGGTTTTTTTTTTTTTAATTTATTGAAGCTTTGGCTACTAGGCCATTAGCTTAAAATGAATTTAACAATAATGTTACAAGATAAAAAACAAAAAAAACATACAACTTAAAATTAAAATAATTACAGGAATTGCTTAAAAAAGAAACAATAGGTACAACTTAAACAGTTAAACTATAGGAATAACTGATGAAACAAATTAGAAACTAAACAAACTCTTACATAATATTTACAGAGGACCAAAAGTATGAGACATGAAATTAAAAATTACAGAATATAAATTTTGATATTTTAGGAGCTCCTGAACACTATTTGGAAAAACTTTTATTTTAATAGCATCTTTGCAAGCACAAATAAATAATAATCGCTGTAAATTAAAGGCCGGACAAACAAGAAATAAGTGATCTAGGGTACAAGGTTCAAATGAACAATATTTACAAGCAGAGTTGTTAGCTAATTTCAGTCTATGTAAATGCGCGGGAAACTTACAATGGCCTATACGAAGCCTACACAATGATGTAATAAAGTCTCTACCCAAATAAACAGATAATTTTTCAAACCACGCTTTAGTAGATGGGGCATATTGAATCTCAGCCAACCATTTACCTTTGTCTTGTCTAGAGATTTTAAGTGAATCATTCCAACGTTTTAACATAATTTCTTTTACTGACAAATATAAATCGGAGTATGGAACCTTAAAATTACATTCGATGACATTCTGTGTTGATTTGGCAAGAGAGTCAACAATTTCATTGCCTAATATTCCAGAGTGTCCAGGAACCCAGCAAAATTCAACAATAATATTTGAGCAAAGCAAATCATAAATATGACTTCTCAATTCATAAATTAAATAATTAAAACTAGCGCAGATTTTTTTACTCTCTAGAGCTTGAAGAGCACTCATCGAGTCAGACAATATCAAAAACTTTTTATAATCATGACTATTTCGCTTAATATAAAGAACAGCATAAATCAGAGCCAACACCTCAGCAGAAAAAATAGAAAACAATTTGTTACACTCGTAAACTTTACCAATATTAGCGGTAGAATCATAAAAAGCAAACGAGGTTCTATCCTTTGACTTAGAACCGTCGGCATATATCCTACCAAAGTCTTTCTTAGTTTCGGAAAAATCATAAAAATCATGTTTGGTATTAAAGCGAGTAAGGCTGATGGGTACATCAAAAATTAAAGCATGGAATTGATAACTAAAACAAGGCAAAGCATGGGACCAAAATATATCATCCTGAAATTGAAAATTCAAATATGCAATGGAGTTACTCAAAGTGGATAAATATGGGACAGAAATTTCGTTAAAATTAGGATAAGAGTAGTTCTCTAGAAATATGCTCACCACTACGTTATCGCGACTAACAAGTTGCAAACAAAGCCTATCAATGATATAACTTCTTCTAACAAATAATGGGGGGATACCCACTTCAACTTCAAGTGAATTAATAGGAGACGACATCATAGTGCCAGAAATAATGCGTAAAGCTCTATTTTGGATAACATCGAGTTTTCTGAGCAAACGATTATCAGCATCAGAGTAGAACATACATCCATAATCAAAATGGCTCCGAATAGTAGTAATATATAATGTTTTCAAGGTCTTGGGATCAGAGCCCCAGCGAACCCCTACCAAAGACCTTAAAATGTTTAATCCAAGTTCAGTTCTTTTACAAATATGCTCAATATGAGCCTTCCAATTCAATTTAGAATCTAAAACTAAGCCAAGGTATCTTTCGCAATCTTGAAAAGGGAGCAATGAATTTTGATAATAAACTTTTGGAATAAAATTTGTATTTTTCGTAAATAACATAATTGAACTCTTAGAAACGTTAACTTCTAATTTTAGTTCATGTACAAGCAAATGACTAATAGTTACCAAGCAATCATTCATCATATCTTGGTCGTGTTGTAAATTTTCACAACTCATATAAATGACTAGATCATCTGCATAAAAAGAATATTTGACAAAGTTGGGAATGTAATGCATTAATTTTACAAGACTAAGTATGAAAATTAAAGGAGAGAGGACTGATCCTTGAGGGGTGCCCTTAAAAGAATACTTGGGACCATATAATTTATTTTTATATTTAACTGACAAGCTACGACCGTTAAGAAAATTAAATATCCATTTTAGTATTGGGCCAGGTAATCCTAAATCAGCTAAACTTTTTATTAAATATTCGTGATCTATGTTATCAAATGCACCTTTAATATCTAAAAAAACAGCCAAAGTACTTTTATTTTTAGTAAAATTATTTTTGATGTCACCAACCAGACAGGCTAGATTAAACATGGCACTTTTTCCCTTACGGAATCCAAATTGAAAATCAGGAATAAGCAGTTTATTTTCTACATGCCATTCTAGACGATTTTTTATCATAGTTTCAAAGCATTTAGCAAAACACGAGGTTAAAGAAATAGGTCTATATGCATCTACACTATTAGCGTCCTTATAGGGTTTGAGAATAGGAACTACATGTTGCATCTTCCAATCACGGGGTACAATTCCTTTTTTCCAAAACTGATTGAAAATAGTTAATAAAATATTTTTAACTAAATCAGGCAGTGATTGTATGACTTTATACGGAATAAAATCAGGACCCGGTGAGGTATTTTTTTTGTTATGTACAGCAGCTTTCAATTCATAAAAATTAAAAGGATCGGACAACCATGCGGCTGCAGGGGAGCCTTCGTTTAAAAATAGAGACTGTAAATTAAACTCTGCGTCATTGGTCACTGAGGGTGAAGTAATTTTGTCAAGAAACAAGAATATATTATTAGAGTCGTCTAAATAGACTGACTTAAAATTTCTATTTAATCTCGAGAACTTAAATCTTCTAATATAATCCCAAATTATTTTTGTTGGCGTCATACGATTAAAAGAAGAACACAGATTTATCCAACTTAAAAGTTTTTGTTCAGACAGTATTCTTTTTTTCTTGGCATCAAATTGCTTATACAAAATGTAATTTTCTTCAGAGGGATAGTTTTTGTAAGAATTCAGAGCTATTTTAGCTCGTTGAACCACTTGACTACAAATATCATTCCACCAAATTAGAGCCTTACGCTTCCTAGTTTGGAAACTCAGTACCTTTCTAGGAAACGTCATTAATATGTCACAAAGCTTTTGAATAAATTCGTTGTAAGCAATGACAGGATCCGAACCGCAATTAAAATTACTAAATTTATCATTACATAAATCTACAAATTTAGACCAGTCGACCTTGTTATAATTAATACCTGACAAGCAATGAATAGGGGAAGAATTATTTATAGGAGTAACAGAAGTGCACTTAGAAAACCGACTTGAATATAAAATTTCAATTATCAATGGAAAATGATTACTACTCATGGGATCATCGCCCACAGAGAGAGTACAACTAGAGCTAATGGCCTGGGAGGCAAATGCCAAATCAAGAACATTACCTTCTTGGCCCAAAGGAGCCAAGGTGGTAACTCTTAGGTCATGGTCATTTAAACATACAAGATTTTGTGAGTCTGCAAATGAATATATCAAGTTACCTCTCCGATTAACATCTCTACAACCCCAAGCTGTATGGTGAGCATTAAAGTCTCCTATAATTAAGAAATTATTACTAGAAATCTTAGAGAAAGCATCATTTAACATTTGCATACTAAATTTACCATTAGGAGGAGGAGGAATATAAACACATAAAATTTCTAATGTTACAGAACCAACGGTAACTGAAAATAAAATATTTTGAAAATGGTAAGAAGATGCAGTAGGAATATGTTTGATAGTGAACTTACTGCTTACAGCAACTGCAACACCACCACTAGGACGGCTGGAATCTAGTTTGATGATTTTAAAACCAGGAAGTCTGAAACATTTACTATCATCTAACCAAGTTTCATTAAGTAAAATTATGTCAATTTTGCTAGAGAAAATCAGATGATTCAATTGTGAAAGCTTTGGCAGGATACTCCGTGAATTCCAATGTAAGATAACAAGCTGCTCAGTACCAACCTCACAATCCATTAAGTTGCGAAGTTAGTAATAAGCAGTTCTTTTATAGTTTTGCTACATATAGCAAGAGAGTTATTTTCTGACGAATCTTTCTGTTTCAGAATGTCAAGAATTGTTTTAGTGATGGCTGTGATTATACAGTCTGAATTCAAAATCTCTGATAATGCGGCTCTATGACGTGGACCAGTAGACAAAGGTTTATGTGGTGGAAAAGCTGAAGGGGGTGGCACAGGTTTGGCAGCAACAGTGGCAAATGTTGTCTTCCCGAGAATCTGATTTTTTACTTCATTTATTTTCGCCTTCTTCACAGGACAGGCAGGTGAAACAGCAATGTGATCTGACTTTTTGCAGTTAATACATTTCTTGATTTCACTAGTGCATTCCTTAAAAGAGTGTTGTTCTGCACAAATAGAGCACATTTGTTTTGATTTGCAAGAACCCTTGCCGTGGCCGAATTTGTAGCAAGTGTAGCATTGTCGAACAGGCTTGACATATGGTCTTACATCAAACCATATGCGGTCATAAGTCACATGATCCGGTGGGACTGACCCCAGAAAGGTAATTAAAACAGTTTGTGTTGGTAACATTTCAGATGCTGTTCTTTTGACGAAACGCTTGACACCAATTATTGTGGATGAAGATTGTAGTTGTTCAAGAAGTTCCTCTTCAGAAAGTTCTGGAGGTGCACGGATGACCCCCAGAGACTCCAGGCGATCATATGGAATCCTAGCAATCCACCCACTTATTTCCAGAGAAACTTTGTTCAAAATAAAATTATTGGCATCAGTTTTTGTAGCAAACACAACTTTCAGTAATGCCAAACCAATTTGCTTCACATATGCAACTCCATTCACGTTTTTCAGCAATTTATTTGACTTCAGGATATCCATTTTAGGAATTGATCCATCAGCCAATGCCATATGCGAGAGTAGCACTGGATAATCCTTTTTGTCTTCTTCTATATATATGTGGTTATAATCACAGAATAAACCTCTAGCATTTCTTGTGAATTTCGCAGGTATTTTGCTTGGAGAATCAATGTTTTCAGTTTCAGTTTTTCGTTTTTTATTTTTACCCAATCCCCCACTTTGTTCCCCCATCTTAAAAACTTTTTAACGATATTGTTGAATGAATAGTAAAAAAAAGGGCTTCAAATGCTATTTTTAACTTAATTTGAAAAAAATTTGCACTTTTCGCTTCAAAGTTCGCGCCCTTTTTTTCTTGACTCCATAACAATGATTTCTAATATAAGGTTTAACAATGACGTGAAAAAATGCCGCGTAAAGAACCGCGTACAAAGAAAATTGAAAAAAAGAACACCAAGAAGGTTCCGAGTCTGAGTTTTTAACAAATTAAAAAAAAGTTGTATGATATATTCGGCACCATAGAGGTAACAGTAAATAGGTTTAATGTTTTTTTTTTTTAATTTACAAACTTAGTGATGTTCTAAATTCAATTTACTTTATCCTCTAGAGAATAAAAACGGCTTTTCCAGTCAGATATTGAAGATTAAAAATACTCTTTCCGAGATGAATTTGGGATAATATTTTTCAGATTATTATTTTTTTACGTGTTCTATGGGTTCTCATAGCAAGCGCCCCCGCAGGTGCGTCAGCTGACCTTCACTTTCGTTATTAGGAACAGCTTCTTCACTAGTATTGTGAAGTAAAGATCGGCATAAAAACACTAATCAAAATAGCCGCTGCCTCCCGGACTATACCTACACTCAAAGAATTATGTATATACTAGCTTTTGGAGGTACAGTCAATACGCCACAAGCTTTTAACCGCGACTTCGTCCGCGTTTCCGTCGTTTTTTGTAAAAAAAAAAGTAGCATATGTCCTTCCTCACGGTTCAGTGGTTTTGTTGTAACATACAGATTAACTGTTGGACGCCTAACGGCATTTATAAAAAAAATATAATTGTTATCACCATATTGAGGAAGAGCTTCTAATGCCGATTTAAAACTGCAGACATACGAATTAAGATGATGCAACATGTTCTGAAGTTGTGAAATGAGTTCAGTATTTAAATTCGGAAAATGTTGATTTCTTATATTCGACGCGTTCGTTGTAGTCGGATTCAAAATATAATTATTTGAATAAATTTAGGTTAGTCTTCAGGCAAAAAGACGATCAAATGGTAAACCTGACCTTGTTTATTAAAATTAGGCATGAAAGGACCTTCTAAGATTTGTTGAGCACCAAAGGACGTCATTTGGAATGCACTATTATAAGTCCGAATATTGTCTAAGAACTGTTTAGATTGCACGTGTTCCCCTAAAAGTAGTGATTTCAAAGGTCCCGGTGGGTCTTCGAAAAAAGAGAAATTTATTTTACCTCCAGAACAACAGAAACCAGCAGACTCCTTACTCCACTTTGAAGCATTACAAAAAGAACTTATTAAGTTCATATCGCCTATTACAGAAGATGATCTGTAATCAATTGAGAGGTTATAAGCAAACCCACTCTTATATTTGTCGGAACACGCCACCGAATTTGTTGATTGATCTTCTACCTTCTACGTGTACATCTAAGTCATTAAGACTACGACGAACAGCGAGAGACCGAATATTTTCAATTCTTACTCTTTCATTAGACAAAGTTATTAATCGTTCTTGTCTCAAAGAATTGTAATAATCGCATCCCGACTCCAGTCGTTGTTCATGAACCCTATCATTTGTCAAACGGTCGGTCGGTATATTGAGTAAAAGTTTCAGATTCTCGAGATAAAATATGACGTTCGCGATCAGCTGTAAGCCGTACCTACATAATTCCCCCTCAGTGAAGGTTTCGGACTCACGAGATAAAGTATGCAGTTCGTGGTCAGTTGTGAGACGCAATTCCCTCTCAGTGTAACTTTCATACTCGCAAGTAACGTATGCCGTTCGCGGTCAGCTGTTAGACGTAATTCCCTCTCAGTGAAGGTTTCGGACTCGCGGGATAACGTATGCCGTTCGCGGTCAGTGCTGTAAGCCGTAATTCTCGTTGTGTATCAGTTTCGGCTTCTTGGGTTAACACATGTTCTCGGTCAATGGTATGCCTTAGCTCTCGTTGAGAAGAGCTTTGAGACGCCCGTAATGGAGCTCGTCTCGCTCTGTCAGCTGCTAATCGCATCTCTCTCACTGTGGAGAGCTTTCATTGGCTCAAGAAGTTGAGGCACTGTCTCTCATAGAGTTTAACCGCTGTGTTCTTACCTCTGCCGGTTCTTGAGAACGCGTAATTCTCATTCAGCTTTACTCGAAGTTCGAGATAAAGATAATCGTTTTTTAAGTGGCATTGTGTATTTTATTTTTAATCGACGGTAAGGCTATCAGTTACCTAACAAAATAACCTACTTTAGAGGTCCTAGCTATAGCTATGTACCACTTAAAATCTTAAATGCCTATTTAAACCAAGATATTCTGACACGGAAATATAAAAAGAAATAAAATGAAGACTACTTACTTATTAATAATTTGTAATTTGAACCAATATTAAACACTACCAAAACAACGAATAAGTAAGTACCTATTTTATAAAATAACAACAAAAGAAATTCAAATAAACTGTACTAAAAGTCGCGAATAGAATCATACCCAGAAATAATATGTACCTACAACCTACAACAAAAAAAAAGAAATGAAAATAAAGCTTAAACTATAATCACTTATACAAAATTTTATTATAGTTAAGTGGGTACTCTAGTAGCGTTTTCTTCATATAAACGTATTCCGCTGTTTTCTTCGTGGATAACATTGATAAAATTTAATATTATATCAATGGTGGATAACTAGCTTTTAGAGCAATGATTTTTTTCTACAATTTCACACCTTGATTATACGCGCCCCTATTATTTGATTTTTTCGAAAACTTAATTAATCCATACTAATATTATAAATGCGAAAGTAACACTGTCTGTCTGTCTGTCTATCTGTTACGCTTTCCCGCTTAAACATCTCAACCGATTTTGATGAAATTTGGCACAGACAATCTTTAGACCCTGAGAAAGAACATAAGTAGACTACCTTTTATCCCGGTAAAATTTGATATAATAAGTACCCGAGGGAAATCTAAAAAGCGCGATATAATCGAACTCCACGCGCGCGAAGCCGCGGGCGGAAAGCTAATAAAAGAATAAAAAATAAAATATTTTTTCAAAATCCCGATAAATAACCCATTTTTACCGCGATGTTCAGACGGCTAATTGTGATGAGGTTTGTCAAGAAAATAATAGAGGCATAGGTATATTCATCCTCTAAATTTTGATATAAAAATAATTGAGATCTGTCGTGTTTTGACACAGAAAACAGCAGAATACGAAACGTTTTTGTAGGTAAAATCAGCCTGAGCTGCAACTGTCCTTTTCGCACTTTACCGGGAGAGGTTGTAAGCGGCGCGACGGCAATAGATTCTTCAAATACCTTCAAATAAGTTGTTGATGTGCCTTAAATAAATAAATAAATACCTATTTCTCAAATTCCTTGGCACTAGAGTCCACTTTTGAATTGTCAGAAGGTCGGTCAGTCAGTAAGATGAAGCTAGTCGCTCATTCCAAAGAGTAGGTACCTATGGAGAAGAACGGGCAAGAAACTCCATGGACACTCTTTTAAATTATCAAGCTATTGATACTAAGATTTGATTACATCATTCATGTTGAAATCAACCGTGTGAGAACAATGCAGAAATATATTGTACGCTGAGAGTGTTCATTATGGAAACCACAAAAAAACAACAATTCAGAAATTAAAATACGCCGTGGCAGCTAAGAGATGACCAGTCCCCTCCGACGGCGTCCGTTCACAAACATGACGTATGGATCAGCATCATTCAGCTCAACCATATTGAAGGGAAGACGTATGGATCAGGATCATTCAGCTCAACCATATTGAAGGGAACCTAATGACCCAACACACGCCACCACCAGCGAGACATTTGAGTGATGACATACTCTCAACAGCTAGAGCACAATCAAGTCAATAAAAAAGACTAACCCAACAAATAGGTGCTTTACAGCAAGTACATTGTGCTCACACGTGTGCCATGCAATTATACAATACTAAGAAATTGAATACAATGCAAAGATAGTTTTGTCCAAGGTTCAGCAGTTCCAACAGTGTTCCCGAATACTAAGTTTGGCTCCTGTGTAGCTGTACTAGTGCCTGTCAGCGATGCAATTCCGTCTTGCCTTTCCTCTCCAAGGTCCTAGAATGCCTTGTCCACAATCAACTCAATAGCTCATAGCTTTTCTTTGTAAGAATAGTCTACTGAATCCTTTCCAATCCGGTTTTCGTCCTGGCCACAGTACCACTACAGCCTTAGTTAATCAAAATCAATCATCATAATGTCACTGATGATATGCTTGGATATGGAGCAGGGAAATTTGACGGTTCTTTGCTTACTGGATTTTAGTAATGCATTCAACATTGTCGATTTCGATATCCTGTTTGGCATGCTTCGCTTGGTTAACATATCTCCAACGGCGCTTGACTGGTTTCGTAGTTATCTGTATGGCCGTCGGCAACGTATGTGCATAGAAGAGTCTTGCTGATTGTGGTATATTTTTTTTTTCTTAAATCACACAGATTGAGCTAGCCCCAAAGTAAGTTCGAGACTTGTGTTATGGGATACTAACTCAACGATACTATATTTTATAATAGATACAAATATAGATAAACATCCAAGATCCAGGTCAATCAGGAAAAGATCATTTTCCATCATGACCTGGCCGGGGATCGAACCCGGAGCCTCCACGTCGCAGGCAGGCGTGTTGACCACTGCGCCACAGAGGGCGTCATAGAATTTTTTAACACCCTTGCTCGTAAAGCTGATGTAATCCCACCGATTTTAAATATGTAAAGCGGGCCATAACAAACGCGTGTGTTATCAAAGCAAATAGTTAAGTTATAGTCCATACAAATTCCATAACAGCATTATTTGTCATTTCAAATAATTATGGAACTGATCGCCGCCGCGTGGCTCTAGCCAGTGAGCAGCGCGCTGTTCCATATTTGAACTGGCAAATAATAATACTAATGGCGGGAAAGCAACAGTGTGCATTCACAGATTGAGTTTATTTAAAATAACTGATGTCCTATTTGAAATAAACAAATTTGTATTTGTTTGTATTTAAATGACTATTTGTAAAAAAAAAAAAACAGTTTATTCGGTAATTTAAAAACTTGACTGCATGCTCTAGCATCTTTGCCAACATTTTCACGCAGCTACGGCAGCAAATAAACCTCGCGCCATTTTTCTCAAATTTTCTTTTCTTTGTACTTGTATTCTGAATATCTTTTTTTCTGTTTCCTCGCAAGTGTGTTAAAAAATGTCGTACGATATACGTGCGTATTGGTCATAACATGCTCGGCTCAATTACACCCTCGCCTTCAGCTCGGGCTGAAATTCCGCTTCGCATGTTATAACCATCATTACGCACTACTATCGTAATGTACTATAACAGATGTTAATTTAAGTTAAATACCGAACACCGCGAAGGTACCCAGTACTATGAAGTATTCTGTAATCTGTGCCAGTACTTAAAAGTTGACCTTTACGTATTGGTATACAAGTAGGGTTGACGTAATCAAAATAAAACAACTACTGTATACTGTTCTATAGATGCGCTTTTAAATAGTCACTGGTGGTATCTGAAATCTCCTTTAATGATGTCGCTGATTCAACCTGCATACGTTTAATACTAAATAATCGTTTCAAAATGCAGTTGGCGAGATATCTTTTATTACTGTATCGCCTGTTTAATAGATCCCAGCACTCACTGTAATTGGCATCAGTTATTGGAGTATTCCGTATCAATTGCTCAGCCTCACCAGTTAGATGACTTTTCAAATAGTGCAACTTTTATACATTATCTAATGACTCATTTTTATTAATTAACGACGCAAATAGATCGTGAAATGTCGTCCATTCTCCATATTTGTCAGAAAACGTTGGAATGGCAATTTTTGGTAACTTTACTATAGAACTCCTGTCCTGTTTTTACCCGACTGCCAGGAGGGTTATGTTTTTAGCTCCTATCTTGTATGTATTATTCTTTATTACCTAGTATCTCCAGAACCGCTAAACGGATTTTCACATTTGAGGTATCGTTAGAATTGCCTTAATCACCCAACTGCTACTAGAAAGGTGACATTTAAAAAAAAACAAAATGGCGGATGTATGACGCCATATTGTGAGGTATAAAGAAATAAATTTCTACCAAGCATATCGAGTGGGATATCAAAATGAAGGATTTTAAGCACTGATTCTAAATATGTATATAACTTAATACTAAATGGAACAAAAAAAAAGAATTGCTTATTTTTTTCTACCGAGCATATCGAATTGGGTATAAAAATGAAGGATTTTAATGACTGATTATAATAAATATACTGATTTACCAAATACATAATTTACTAGCTTTCCGCCCGCGGCTTCACTCGCGTGGAGTTCAGTTATATCGCGCTTTTAATTTCCCTCAAGGAACATCAAATTTTCAGGATAAAAGGTAGCCTATGTTCTTTCTCAGGGTCTAAAGATTGTCTGTGCCAAATTTCATCAAAATCGGTTGAGAGGTTTAAGCGGGAAAGCGTAACAGACAGACAGACAGACAGACAGACAGACAGACAGATAGACAGACAGACAGACAGAGTTACTTTCGCATTTATAATATTAGTATGGATATATTAAGTCTTTACCTATAAAATTTCCGTTTAATATGAAATAATGTAAAGGAATTCTTGTCATGAATTTTTTGTTTGTATTTATTGAAGTGCCATCAATCAATGTATTTTTGCCAACGCAGTGGCAGTTTATTGATTCTTAAAGAAATCAGCTGGACGAGAGGCAACAAATTTTTCAAAGGCATTTTAAACTACCTCTTAGGAGTAGAAATTTTTTCTCAACAAGAATCTATTCAAATTCTGGAAAAAGTAGTAGTCTGTAGGCGAAAGGTCTGGTGAGTAGGGCGGATGATTAAGAGCCTCCAACCCCATTTTTTGCAACTTAAAGACCGTCTGTTGTGCGGTATGAGGTCGCGTGTTGTCATGCAGGAGCAGCGGAGAGGAGCGGTTGACCAATGCTGGTTAGAGATGTGCCAGTTTCTCCATCATTGTGTTCAGTTCTTCACAGTACACATCGGCAGTAATGCTCATCCCGTTTGGTAAGAAGCTGTGATGAATCACACCGATTAGACCACCAAATAGGGACCATTGCTTTCATCGCTTTACCAGTCCAACTGCTGATATGGCTAAACTTCGAAATTTTCCGTGAAGCGACTGCCGTCTGACGCCCACAACCCGAAGGCGACATCGAAGCATTTCAGTTAGACCAATTGTTGGACTTTTGAGGGCTCCAACAACCCATAACGACTGCCACTAGATGTTTGTATGGCAACCGGGACCAACGGCTTAACGTGCTTTCCGAGGTACGACCAGACCAGTGCAAATATACATATTCATGCATACAAATACTTGCACTGTGCGGGGATCGAACCCGCGCCACCTTGCGCCGCAGCCGCGTCCACTATCGCTACGCCACGGAGGCTGTCAAAAATTACTCATATTCCATAATTACTCTAATTTTTAATGTATCCATGATGACGAAAAAGATTGAAATGTGATGGAAATGTACCACTAATCAATAAACAAATGAATACTGTTGGAAAAAAGAGCTCCATGTTTTTAAGATAAAATAAATTTGAAATTACAATTATTAGCCAAACAGGATTTTTTTTTTTTATTTAAAATTGCCAGTATTGCAGAATGGCAATTTCATAAGTAAAGAACTATTATAACGTGTAGTTTAAATTATAAATGGAAAGATAAAAAATCTGCTATATTAATATGCATATAACGCGACCATGACAGTTAAGTTAGAAAAGCTCACAAAAGTATACAATGTTAGTGCTGTAGACATCTCATTTGCCCTAAAACATATGGTCAATAACCACGAGAGGAATACATACCCAAAGATCCTAATAAATCAGGTAGTATACCAAACCAACTCAAATTAGGTGTAAGCTCTCGAGCCATGCTAAGACGGAACATCAATGTTAAACATGGGCTGGTTAACGGTACCATGGGTGTTATCTGACGAATAGATTAGCCAGCACTACGCAGAAAGCAGTTGGAGCCAGGAAAACTACCACAAGCGGTATTTGTGGAGCTCGATGACCCAAGTATCACAGGGAACCTACCTGATATTGGAGTCTGGATCCAGCCTCGTGCTATAGAATTTGATGCTTTACGTGGTAAAGGCAAGATTGAGCGACGAATGTTTCGACGGTGCATAAATTACAGGGCACAACTTTAGTGAAGGTTGATATGGCTAAGAAGGGGGTGACTGCCGAGATGGCTTCTGATAGGGATGTATGGAAGAAAAAGACATCTTGCGCCGACCCCAAATAAATTGGGATAAGGGCAGGAGAATGATGAACTTTAGACCAAGCAGTTGTAATTTTAAGTAGAAACTTATTTGCAAAAGGTCAAGTTTACGTTGCTTTGAGTAGAGTGAGGACTCTTTCCGGACTTGATACCAGTTCTCTTAACCCTAACAAATTGCTAAATCAACCACATGACATAAACTCATTGAAGGAATTATTCCGGTTACGTAACTAAAAAGATTCATTAGTCATTAGTGCCCAAGTCCTGGAAGCTTGCTAACGTGCAGCCCGTGCCCAAGAAGGGTAGTCGTGCCGTTCCTGCCAACTATCGGCCGATTTCGATCACCTCCATACTTTGCAAAATTATGGAGCGTGTATTGAACTCGCGCCTCTTGGCATACCTGGAAGGTAACGATGTCCTCAGTGACCGACAGTACGGGTTTCGCCGCAATCGGTCAACTGGGGACCTACTAGTGTATGCCACTCACTTGTGGGGCGAGGCCCTCGAGAAGAATGGGGAAGCGATTGCTGTCCCGAAGGCCCGTTCTCCCTTGATGTCTCGAAGGCCTTCGACCGGGTATGGCACACTGGCCTTTTGAGTAAGCTTCCAGCGTACGGCATTTCCCCTAGCCTGACTGGCTGGGTAAAAGACTTCCTGACTGAACGGTCCCTCCGAGTTGTTGTCGACGGATGCTCTTCTGAACCCATGTCAACTAATGCCGGTGTTCCTCAGGGGTCTGTTCTCTCTGCAACTCTGTTCCTGCTGCATATTAACGATCTGCTGATGCCCGGTATCTATGGGTATGCAGATTACAGCACAGTTGTAGAGAGATACCTGCCGGATGCTCGGGCTAGTAGGGAATCAATCCGGTCCGAAAGAGAGGACATGGTTGAGCGAACGAGTGTTGCACTGCAGGCAGTCTCCGAATGGGGCAATGCCAATCTTGTAGCATTCAATGCCGCCAAAACACAGGCGTGTCTTTTCACCGCCAAAAGGAGCCCGTTCACCTTGGCCCCTACTTTTCGGAATGTGTCCTTGGAGTATTCCGACCGCCTTCAGCTCTTGGGAGTTGAGATTTCCTCGAACCTTAACTTTGGGCGGTTCATTGAGTCCAAGGCCAGGGTGGCTGCCAGGAAACTTGGCGTTATCGCAAAGGTCCGGCAGTACTTCACACCTGGGCAGCTTCTAATTTTATACAAAGCACAGGTCCGTTCGTGTGTGGAGTACTGCAGCCACATTTGAGCTGGTGCTGCCAAGTGTCACCTGGCCACTTTGGATTCAGTGGAGAGACGTGCAAAGAGGCTGATTGGTGACCCTGATCTAACTCGAGTTGGTCTCCAAAGCCAGCACAGGCGTAGAGTAGCCAGCCTTTCGGTGTTCTATAAGATGCATTTCGGGGAGTGTGCGAGGGAATTGCATGATTTAATTCCCCATCTCCGTTCCACCAGCGGACGACCCGTCGTACGGCTGGTTTCCACCCTTACGTTGTTAACACCACTACGATCCGGACGAAGCGTTTCGCCTCCTCCTTTATACCGCGTACATCGAGGGACTGGAACAATTTGCCGGCGGCGGTGTTTCCGTCGGACTGCAATTTGAGTGTCTTCAAGGCTAGAGTGAATAGGCTCTTAATAAACTAGTGCGCTTTACCATCAACGATTGCGTCACTGCTTACCATCAGGCAGGATTGCGGTCAAGCGCTGGTTTATAATATGTATGTAAAAAAAAAAAATTAAGAAAGATTTCTTAACTAAAAAGACATAAAAAAATAATAATTAAAAAACAAAAAAAGACCACTTGCATGTATAACTACAATTAAAAATCAACTGAAAAGACTAAAACAAGATGAAAATTCAATTATAATGCATTTAAAAAAATAAAAATGATTAGATGCTTCAATCCAGAAACATACATTGAAACAGTACCAAACCTATGTACAGACGACATAACATCAAGCTACAATCTGTCAGATTTCCTTATTAGATGTTCAACTTTATCTCTACGGTATTAAGGCTCTATGTTGATTGGAAATATCTGACAGTTTGGGGTAGCTTGACCTGTGTTGCCGTACCTACATAATTAATGTACACTTAGAAATTTCAGCACAAAAGTCAGTCTGTTTCAATTTTTTTGCAAAATTATAAACAGAATTACATTCGTGCACAAAGTGACAAGTGGCATGCACAAAGCGCGTTTCTTGTACATATGAATGTATGTAATATTCTTTATTATCTTGTATCTCCAGAACCGCCTAATGGGTTTTCACATTTGAGACATCGTTAGATTTGTCATAGACGGTGACATTAAAAAAAAAACAAGATAGCTGATGTGACGCCATATTATAAGGGAAAAAAAATATCTAAGTACCAAACTTATCGAATTGATTTTGAAATGGAGGATTTACAATACTCATTAGAAAATATGTATACAACATGCAGTTTTAATATCTTTTAATATTAAAACTGCATGATAAATACATTTTTTCTAATGAGTATATTAAAAACGATGAAACAAGAAATAAAACATTTTTTTTTAAGTTTTCCAACATTGGAAACATAATTTGTAAAAACTGAAAAGGTAGAAATAAAAAAATATTATTTATAAACAAAAAACCCGCCTGTTTAAAACTCTAACGAACTGAAAAGGTAGAAACAAGTTGAACAATCGCAGTTGGGGGACTTCTTAGCTAGATAAACAAGTATTCCATAGAACAGTCCCCCAACTGCGATTGTTCAACTTGTTTCTACCTTTTCAGTTCGTTAGAGTTTTAAACAGGCGGGTTTTTTGTTTATAAATAATATTTTTTTATTCCTACATCTTTCAGTTTATTAATCGTTGATTTCATTAAACTTTTGTAAGTGATATACGTTCCTTCGGTCGTGTCATAAATATCAACAACCTTTTGTTCTATATCATCAAATTTGGGGGGTAAGGGGAGAACGGCAATAACATCTAGTCCGGCCCTACTGTCAACCTCACCTGCACGCGCCAGATGGCGACGGCGTAGCGTATACCGCGCCGTGGTGCTCCCTGCTAGACAACAGACGAGGCTCTGGCGACCGAACAATGGCGGTATAACCACACACCCGGCCAGGAAACTGGTTGGTAGAGGCTACAGCGGCCCTGGGGTGCGTGGCAGAAAACCTCCCCGAGTGCTCAGTGACTGCTGGTCCTCTTGTTGTTTCCTTGAGGGCGAGCAGACGCTGGGCCGGTGCACCCTGGGCGTGGACAACAATCTCTTCGTGACTATTGTGCAGGAGGAGATTGTTGTCCACGGCGAATTTCTGCCGGAGCGGAGGAGTCGCTCCCGAGGGCTCCCTATCTGCGCTCTGTAGTTCTGCAACAGAGCGCACGAATAGGCAGCGAGTTGGTGTAGACCGCGGGCCGTTGCGACAGCCCGCGGTCTAGGGGTCACGTCGCGTGACCGAGAGGGAGAAGACCGTAGGTTTCTCCTCAACCTGCGGTCTATGGGCACCCGTGGCGATTTTACAGCCAAGGTGTCGGGTGGTGGGTAGATTTAGGTTAGGTTAGTTTCGGTGGGTAGGATAGGTTAGGTGTAGGTAGTTAAGGGAATAAAAAATAAAAAAAAAATCAAAGAAAAAATATAAAAAATTTAAAAAATCAAAGAGAAAAGACATAAAATATAAAACCGAAAAAAAAAATCTTAAAATGAAAATAAAAAGAAAAATTAGTAGTAAGTTAGTCCCTAGATACCGAGCAGCGGGCGGTATAACCTGCACCGGAGGCATCCGCTGGCCTCGGGAGGATTAATACCCTCCCAAAAAGAGCGGCCGCATCGTCTTGGGGAAGCGATGTGCGTACCACCCAATATCGTAAATGAAATGTCCGAAAATGCGAATAATGTTTTGTCTTGCGATCCGGCTGACGCCCGGCGTTCGCAGGTGTCCGGGCCTGCGAATGAAAAATTGGCTTCCGAAGAACGCGCAGGGGTAGGCAACCAGGCCCCTGCTGTCGTTAATATTACTGGCAGCGATGATGGCAGAGTGGATGTGGACGAAGGGCCGCGTGGACTGTCTTCCGTTAGGAAGCGTCCACGCGACCTTGCTCAGAAGGGAGGTGGGTCGGCGGAGCTGACCTCAGAAGAGGAAGGCCTGCCGGCCCCGAAGGTGCCGACCGTGAGGAGAGGTCGGCAAAACTCCAGAGGAGTGACTGCTTCGCGGCCGCGGAGGAACGCACAGGGTAGATTCGTCCGTACCCCGGCGGTCAGCGAAGCAGAAAGTGACATGGGGGTCACTTCGGAGGACCCTGGTGGCGAGAGTTGCGTCTCGCTAGGGAGCTCGAAGGCGGAGCTCAACGCCGCCAGGAGGGAGCAGCGCAAAGCCGTCGCGGCCGACGAAGTGTCGGAAATGGCCCGACGCGCTCGAGAGCGGCGCGCTGCTCTATCGGCGGAAGGGGGGCAACCGTCGGCGGTGGCCCTTAGTCAGCTGGCCTTGGACGGGGTGGACCTGGTCCTTAAGGTTGCCACAAAATCTGGCAGCCTGAAGAGCACGTTCATTCGCGGTCTCAAGGAGGCTGCCGCGGACATCAAGGAGGCGGTTGGCACCCTCCTCAACACGACGGCCTCAGACGAGGTCGTTAAGTTGCAAGAGGAGAACAGCCGCCTCCGTGATGATCTGGAGGACCTCCGGCGACAAGTCGCTGCGCTGAGCGAGCAGCAGCAGCGGCACACGCCCGCCGATGCCGCTTCCGAAGTGGCCCCGGCTCCCGCACCAAGACCGGCACGTGCGGGCGATGAGTTGAGCGCATCCTGCCTTGA
>JADWQK010002333.1:0-126655 GCA_017933935.1 Sesamia nonagrioides | reverse complement strand
TTCATGATTGTTTAAGTATTGAGTCGTAAATAGTGAACGAAACGATGGTCTAATACCTTCTTTTCTCATTCATAAACGTTGGTCGCTGGAGCACAGGCGTAGAGTAGCCGGCCTTCGGTGTTCTATACTCTATAGGAAGCATTTTGGTGAGTGTGCGAGGGAACTGCATGATTTAACTCCCCCATCTCTGTTCCACCATCACCAGCGACAACCTCCGTTGCGCAAGGAGGTGCGGATTCGATCCACACACTGCGCAAATATTTGTATGCATGAATATGAATATTTGCACTGGTCTGGACGTGCCTCGGCAAGCACGTTAAGCCGTTGGTCCCGGTTGCCATACGAACATATAGTGGCAGTCGTTACGGGTTGTTGGAGCACTCAAAAGTCCAACAATTGGTCTAACTGCAATGCTTAGATAACGCCTTCAGGTTGTGGAGGTCAGACGGCAGTCGCTTCACGGAAAATATCGAAGTTTAGCCAAAATTAGCAGTTAGACTGGTAAAGCGGACGCCAGACTCCAAAATTGAAAGCTACGGATGCGACTGGGATTAACGCTGAGATGATGATGATGATCTCCGTTCCACCATCGGACGACCCGTCGTACGGCGAGTTTCCATCCTTGGGCGTCGTCATAATTGGCGAAGATCCCACGAAATAAGGACACTCATGAAATCTGTATGTTTAAACACATGTTTGTACACTTTGACGTGTAAACAACACTTAACTTTAATTACCTTCTATAAACACGTTAACCCCTGTAACTACAGTCCGGCCCTCGAGGGTATGCCTCCCTGACACCTGTCAGTGTGACATTTCTAATCCATACTAATATTATAAATGCGAAAGTAACTCTGTCTGTCTGTTTGTCAGTCTGTCTGTCTGTTACGCTTTCCCGCTTAAACCTGTCAACCGATTTTGTTGAAATTTGGCACAGACAATCTTTAGACCCTGAGAAAGAACATAGGCTACATTTTATCCCGGAAAAAATTGATATTCCCGAGGGAAATCTAAAAAGCGCGATATAACCGAACTCCACGTGCTACCAAAGCTAGTAGTTCATAAAGATCAAATTCACAAAACAAGTCACTTTCATACAGTCGCATGCTCTCACCGTCCGGACTATAGATCCTTTAAGGTGCGTATTCCAGAACGAAACTCAAGCATTGATATCTGCTTAAGCATTACTTAAAACTAGTTTCAACCAATCAAATGGCATGAAACGAGACTTAAGTAGGGCTTGAGTTTTGAGTGACGTTCTGTAATACGCACCTTAGTCTCTACCACAATATTATGTCGCAGTACAGTAGATACTCAGTGATTGCCATGTGATTGTCATGCTCGAATACTCTGCTTTTTTTTTTTTGTGTGGATGTGAAATATGCAAATGACCTCTCCCGCTCTGGGCGGAGCGGAAGGTCGTGTCAGATGTTTACTGACTAAAACCCACCCGTTGAACACTGTCACACCTTGCAGAAGTCACTATGATAGGAATAATACATATTATATTCATATCATTTAACTTATGACTGTTATGAGTTGCTCATATGTTCAAGAGTTTTTCTTGCCAATGTAAATTAGACAAGATAGGAAATTACGTAACATGTCATCAATGGCTCACATTTTGACAGTTCAACATCACTGATAGCATTATTAACGTTGCAGACAATATTTTCGAGCAAATTTTTTACTCGGTTGTAGGCCATAACATAGGCTGCCGGCAGAAGTTACCACCGGTAGTTGTGTTCCGGCATGATGTCTGGTGAAGCCGTACGGAGGACGGGTCTGAGTAGTTGTGTTGTGATGTGTGCCGGGTACGATGCGCCAAATGTTGTTGGGTTGAAGGTCTCCAGATCAATCTCTCTCTGGCGTAACGTCGTTGGTCGTGTTGTTGGGCTTAACATTGCCTCACCTCGCTCAACTACCGTCTTCCTTCCTATTCACTCAGATTTTTCGATGAATAGGCTTAATAAACTAGCGCGCTTTACCATCAACGATTGTATCACTGCTTACCATCAGGCGGGATTGCGGACAAGCACTAGTTTATAATTCTTATTAAAAAAAAAATGAATGTGGCAATGGATTAGTAACATACTTTAAAATGATTAAGATTGTAATCAATAGTGTGGTATGTGATCATGCTGGGCTAGATTAGTCGCTAGTAATTCTAGTTAAAGTAATTATCTCGTGAATGGGTCAGTTAATTGGTCTGGAACGAGCTGCAATGGTACATTGTTGTCTAATGTATGTAATTACTTACCTAACGTAGGCACGCTCTGGGTAGTGGACGTTGTCCAAGCTAGGTTTAATTGGATTTTGTTTACACAGACTTACACATAAAACATTAAAGTTTTTTTATAGATCTCATATTCGGTAAGTAGGTCCTTCTTATCCCTAAATAGGGCTTGTAGGTGACTAATTAGCGCTCAAGGATAATAATGTAGCTAAAAAGCCCTAGGGCGGAAAGTAATTAAAAAAAAAAAACTCTCTGTTTCAAAAAGTTCGCGTACATCTAACCACCATTCTGGCAATAGGCATCATGCATTTAGCAGAATTACAAAAGAGGTCGCTTCACTACTCAGCCTTGTCTTTGTATGAGTATAACAGTCATCAATTTTAAATATCGAAAGGAGAAACTCAATTTCGTTCTGGAAAAAATAATTTAACAAAAAGATGAAATAATTTTTTTAACACGTGTTATTGGCAAAATTGTGGTATCTATCCACAGGGGCCATTGAACAAGAGCTGAAGTAGTATTCACTCTAGTCTAAAGGAAAGAAAGGAATCAAAAAGATGGAAAGGCGGGAATAGCAAACGTTTGCTTTAAATATTATTTATTCTTGTAATGTGGGTTTTTTTCTGCTTACCTCACAATCGAGATGTAAAGCAGAGTAGTTAGCTCGGGTGTAAGCATCAATTGCACCCTAGAACTATAGGCGCCCCGGGCTGCAATTGATGCCTTACAGGCCTTGGCTACCAATACCTATACTATTTTCTACTTTAGGATGCCACAGGTAACGGTAGAAAGTTACCTTTAAAGTAAATTGGATTAAGAAATTGACAGTAATTGGAGGAGATATGACGATGTCTACACTGATTTTATTTTTGATGATGAGAAATGTGTTTTCAAAAGATTATAGAGATTTTGCATTGGCCGCAAACTATAGTATCTACTCAAAAGAAGTGTGTAAGTAATAGTAAAAAAATTGCAGTCGGGTAAAAGAATACATTCTTTATCGAGCTTGGCACAACTGCATTTTTTTACGCGAGACTTGAGTTGTGATAACCCTAAATCATAACCGCTTCTCGCCCGAAGTGGGCGAATGGATTTTTCATCATCAATAACAACTTTTTAATCGTCCCACTACTGGGCACAGGTCTCCTCTCATACAGACCGTAATCACCACGCTTGCTCAGTGCGGGTTGGCGATTTCAGACTTAAAGTGCAGGTTTCCTCAATATGTTTTCCTTCATCTTCAATCATGGACATGTGGAATGGACTTTTTAATAATATTATTTCTATAGGCCACTCGCACGAATTGATATGTTTATTATTACTAGCTACTAATTATTTTAACTTACAATGTATGTATGTTTGGGTGAATATTTGCAACTCAATTTTGAAGCAGAGGTATCTTTAATCGATTAAGATGAAATTTTGTATAGACGTTTAATTTGTATGACAATGGATGGTTAACTATGTGGCTTCATTTTAAATCCTACATGTGGATACACCCAAGATGGCAGATGCTTTTTTTTATTCGTTCCTACAATATGGATATCAAATGAAAAGCTTTGCTGAGAATAAGTTAAACAATTAGGTGACGTCACCCTAATTCAACATGGCAGATGTTTAGTATTGCCATACTAATTTATAGTTTTTATATTCATATCTTTCTTACAAGCTCTCTGTCTCTCTCTCTCTCTGGTACAGCCATACAACATACACGCGTTCTGCACAATAATTAATAAAATAGTGGAAATAATCGACTTATAATAACATTGTGAAGTGTCATTATTGAACTATATAAATCGTCAGTAATCTCAAACAGCAGAATAAGGTTAAAAGGGGGTATGCAGGGGTACATACCCCATACTTTTTATAAACGTTTATTAAATTTAAGTAATAATTAGTTATGTTATCGTTTAACTTTGGCGGAGTTACTTAGTATTCGTATTTAACTGCTTAGTTTGAAAATTTTAATAGATAAAATTAGTCACAGTATACACGGGTATAGTAATGGACTTGGCGTGGAAGAATCATTACAAGGTCTAGCTTCTTATTGAAGAGCTAGACTGTTCGAAATGAACCGGCAAACGACCTTGTAACAATGATTTGTTGACTGAGAAACTTGTCCTGTGATAACCAAAAAATAAAAAATACATAAAAAAATAAAAACTTTTTAAATACAACTTTTTATTGAAATGCGGTAAAAAGAAAAATAAAGAACGCGTTTGCGCTAAAAGTGTCACTGTTAACTTATGATAATGTAATTCACATTTGACACAATTTCTGTCGCGAGATTCTGTAGAATTAATATTGTATGATTAAAATTAAAGATATTGGCCCTGATTCCTTTGTTCGCAAACTCAATCAAATTTAAGTTCAGTCCATCTTTTTCTTTCTTTTCCATTAAGAAAGGGACAGAAGATATAATGTCAATTTCGACCTGTCAAATTAGTGCGCTTCTGACGTAAACTGGCGTATTTTTAGTCGCCATGTTTATAATTGCGTCTAAACTGTCTATGGAGTATCTTAATTTGACAGGATTAAACTAAAATATTATCTTCTTTAACTTAAAATTAGTTTCGTTTGTGAACAACAGAATGGGCGCCATTATTAATTAACTTCTACTACTAAATAAGCTACAAATAATTGAAAAATAAATAATAACCTACCCTAACAAAAACTATTAACAAACTAAAATCAGCGTCAAAAGATTCCTTGACATCGCTGTCGACTGGTAGTGCACCCAAAAGACTGGCGGCCTCTAGCTAAGGTTACAGCTAGCCCCCCTGCGGTTAATAGGCAGCCTTCACTACCTCCTACAATCCTGGCAACCGATGCCGTCTGGCAGGTAGCAGAGAAGAGGAAAAAGGCGGCTAAGGCCGCAAGTGCGACCAGAAAGTGGCAGCGGCGAAAGGAGCGTAGCGTCACGGCTAGGCTTCGTGCCCCGAAATCCGCAGCTGTAGTAATAACACTACAGTCGGAAGCGGAAAGGAAGGGCACGTCGTACCGCGACGTGTTCAATAAGGCGATGAAAGCGGTGAAGCTCCAGGAGCTCGGGCTCACTGAAGTCAGTGAAGAAACACGGGTGGGTTTTAGTCAGTAAAAGTCTGACACCCCCCTCAGGTGGAAAAATCTAATAGGGTTGCCTGAACCGAACCTAAAGTTAGTAATTCTAGCCCTAGGATTCGCCGCCCTGTAATATTGCACGTACTGATTGTCATTGTCAATCCGTCTCTTTCTTACGAAAATGAAATGATTCAAAGCATTGGTAAAATTAGGTATACTTACAACGTTATTTTTTGCTTATGCGAAACCTGAATACCTACAGTTTGTTCAGAATAAGCAACTGAATCGATTCTAATAATTTTTACAATATGATATATTTCTTCCCAAATACATTTAGAATTTGTTGCAGAGTGGTTACCGAGCGGTAACAATAGATACGGGCGCGCCACAGCTGACGCCAGAGGTCAACGCCCCGCGCCCGCCCACCAGATCGGAGCTTTGAGCATATTTTTGTTGGGACAACCAAGTAGAATGACCACCTTTGTGGTTTTTCATCATATCTTTTTGATATTGTACATAGATTATTTACTTAAAAATATTGGACACGTGTTTCGGATTTCGGATAAACAAAAAATATTGTTGTTTATTATAAAATTATACAATAGCGATCATAATGAAAGAAATTGATGAGGACGAAGTCGTGGATAATAACTATATTTTCTGAAAGACTATTCAATCTGTAAATAACATTTTATTTCCAGTGATTTCATTGCTTGTTTATTTTTATCAACCAATCGCATCCCTCAAAATAACATTTGCTTTTGTATTACTATAATTAATGGACCTTTTAAAATCACAGTCATTTGTAACTATGTTATCACTACTCCAAAGTTCACCGATAAGACGAGCGCAGAATAACAACACTATCAGCTGGACACAAGTGTCCATACTGACTTCATTACAAATTGACATTATTTCAAATTATACAAATATTAACCTCATTTCCATGCCGATTAAGTTAATTTCCACTATTGAAGAAGTCATTAAAAATTGAAGTTATAAACTAAACTTTACTATGAAAAAATTAAAATTATTTTTCTCCTTTTCTGATGAATATGTCACAAGGTTTTGATATATATTTATCGGACTATTTGATTATGCACGTCTATGTCACCATACTCATTGATAAGGCATGCACAGACATGTACGAGGTCGGCTCTGCAGTATGCATACAAGTATGACAATAACTCTGCACTCTTGTGTAACGACAGATTAACACTTACGTGTCATGAATGCCTGGTACAAGTACCTGTTGACACTGAAATGTTCGCTACGCGTCAGGTTGTGAACTGCGGTTATTATTTATTATAATTACGTTCCTGGCTACTGCTGACCTAGTCTCAGTCAAAGAGAATATAAATACATATTTTAGTTTTTGTATTCTCCTGGTTAGAGACCATAAATACTATAAAATATTTATTATACTAGTTTCTGTCCACGAATTCGTCCGATTAAAATATCTTGTACAGACGCTAATTAAGCTACTACGATCTGTCATATTTTTTTAAATAAATTTTCTACTTTATCGCTAAATCATTAAGGTTCAACGCTGATTTATACGAATGAGTTTCTGTATTTACCTTGATACTATTTATATTTGATGCCCTTTGATATTTTAATATTTTGTTCGTATGTATAAATAAATAAACAGATTTGCATAAATGGCGATATTAATAATATTTAATAAGCAATTTCAAGTTCAAGGTATTGGTGTCAAGGTTTCTGGAAAAACAATAATAATTAACATAAGTGGTTAAACTCAGTCATATGTGTCACACATAACATTATAAAATTGCATGATTTCTTTTTAACCCATTAAGAGTTGGGATTAGGGTTGCCCGACGTCCGGAATTTCCCGGACATGTCCGGTAATATGGTACTTTGTCCGGAATGCAGGGGGAATATATAAGTCGCCAAGAATTTCTACAATTTCAGTACAAACCTTTCCGCAGCACTAAACTTCTCATATTTAGTGCTGCG
The DNA here is from genome assembly GCA_017933935.1 of Sesamia nonagrioides. Classification (NCBI taxonomy): domain Eukaryota; kingdom Metazoa; phylum Arthropoda; class Insecta; order Lepidoptera; family Noctuidae; genus Sesamia; species Sesamia nonagrioides. Next base: position 119,379 of record JADWQK010002333.1, on the reverse strand, counting down.
GAAAGGCGCTTCCCGCTCCTCGTCCTTCTCCGCTCTTGTTAATCGTTCATCTTTCACAATCACAGTCACGTCACACTTGTTACGTGCTTTGACTGCGTACTTTATGAATCAAGATCACTTTACACATGCACGATTTACTGCGAATAAATTCGGAAATTTTATCCGATGTCCGAAATTTGCTCTGCAATTTCGATTTTGCGATCTGGGAACCCTAGTTGGGATAAGCTTCTAGTCTGACTGGAGCAACAAGAGACACGAAACACGCAGGCTGTCTTAGGTAGAAGCTAGTAGCGTCTACATTATTTGAACAAAGCCTAATCGCAATACTCAAATAGCCTATTTTAATTCTATATTTTAAAGTCTTTCTCGTTTATGTAGGTAGGTATGTGAGTTTATGGTCTATAAACTATGCAACGAATTTTGATACAGTGTCTCATCATTTAGAGTATGTATGTTTATATGTATTTGTTCCGGAAATTTTATATATTGTGTATATTGATGTTAATCTAGCTAGCAAATCTTAAAGTAACCTCCATGTTATTATCAAACCGTAGAAATCAGGACCGGTCGCTATTAAATAAATAACAGAAACTAAACAAAGAAACCAAACCAAGTATTTTATAAAACGTTTAAAGTTATACCACAAACCCAGTGAACTAAAATTCTGTGCAATTTACATAATTCAGATTTTTATTAACTGGGCGTTCTAGATTCCTAGTATAAATTTGTGAACTACGGCAGCAGCTACAACGCGAATTGCACGATTGTTTTGCACCAAGGATACTAGGGATCTAGGAGGACAAGAAAGTAGGTAGTAATTGGCGGCGTTGTAGGTGGGGGGTGACAACGGGAATGTACAGTTATTTCGCACTGGGGATACTGGGAATCTAGAAAGTGAAGAAAGTAATTTGCAGAAGTCCAGGTGGGGGAGGGGACAACGGGAATGTATTAGTAAAGTGCGCCACAGAGTAAGTGCGCATACTTAGTAAATAGCATCCTAGCTGTGATAGCTGGCAGGATGGACTGCTGATTTGTGAACTATTGCTGCAAGGTTTCCGTTAGACCTGTCACCTTGCAACAATGATGCCACAATCTATATATATATATATATATATATGTATATATATATATATATATATATATATGTTGTTTGTAAGCACATTGTTCTAAGACTATCCCTCTTATAATAAGTCTTGTCGTTCGAAATAATATGATAAATAAATCAAACTAGCTGACCCGTGCAAAAAATTCGCACTATACTAATAATTTGAAAATATTATTCCATGGTACCAGGGACGAATATCTGTCGATTGGTGGGTCGGACGTTCAGATTGGTTCGATAGAAAGAGAGAAAAAGGGAGAAAACGGTTTCAGACCCTTGGAGAAATAATATATGGCGATAAGTATGTCGCAAATAAGAATTCTTTTGTTTGTACTGGGGTTACTAGGGTCCTAGAAACAAAGGAACTTAATCGAACAACAAAGGAAATTCAACTCCTAAAATATAAACAGAAAATTATATTTAACATTTTTAGCTGGTTCTGTTCTGCAATTATTGAGATGAGAAAAATCGCGTGTCTATTGTATCACAACAAAACGACTACAATACAATTACAATTTACAAACTAACACTAAAATAACAAACTTAGGTATATCCTGACTTAAACAAAATTATTCACAAACAATTTGGGGTCGAAAACTTCAGCTCGATTTATGTAATTATATAAATTAGGTAACCTAATTAAAGCAAAATAGTACCTACCGAATTAAAATATCACAGTTATCACTATTAACTCCTAATACACTTCACTGCATATATTCCATACTTTTTTTTCACAACACTATTTAGTACCTATTAATTCTGGTACACGACGCGACCTGACAGGACTTTCCGACTTCTAAAACACGTGTTACGGACTTATCAATCGGAGTGATTTGATATCAGTAAATCGTTTGGTCTTGATTCTCGCTCAAGGATCGCAAGACAACTGCGTGCGCGCACTGCGCGCCGGTATCAAACTTGTTTCGTTCACAACAGACGCTCGTGTTTTTGTGACGTCATACTCGTAATTGCAACCTGTGCTGTGGATTCTTGTAATACATTGTTTTACCTAGCTGTTGTCATTAACGGTTTAGTAAAAACATTTGCAAAGCTGAGAAAGCTTCGGATGCGACTGGGATTAACGCTGAGATAATGATGAATATAAAAACATTAGCCGTAATTTAAAACCACTAAATTTATAACACTTAATAACAATAGACTTTTTCCATCCAAATTATATACAATGGTTGTATACTAGTTAAATGGTATACAAAGCTAGTATACTAGTTACATGCTAAGACTAAGGTCCGTATTACAGAACGTCACTCAAAACTCAAGCTCTACTTTCAAGCCATTTGATTGGTTGAAACTAGTTTTAAGTAGTGCTTAAACAGAGATCAATGCTTGAGTTTCCTTCTGGAATACGAGCCTGAATCAGCTAACAATGGACACTGAGGGCGAAAACTTTTAAACAAAGGAAATTATTTCTCGATCGTAGGCCATAATATCTACTGCCGGCAGAATTTACCACCCATCGATGCGTCGTGTTCCGGCATGATGTCTGGTGAAGCCGTACGGAGGAGGCGGTCTGAGCAGTTGTGTTGCGATGTGTGCCGGGTATGATGCACCAAATGTTGTGTCGGGAGTTTGGTCGTGGAGGGTCTCCAGATCAATCTCACTCTGGCGTAGCCACGTTGGGCGTGTTATAGGGTTTAACACTGCATCACCGCGCTCAACTGCTGTCTTCCTTCCTATTTACTAAGTTTTTTAAGTGAATAGGTTTAATAAACTAGCGCGCTTTACCATCAACGATGGCATCACTGCTTACCATCAGGCGGGATTGCGGTCAAGCACTTAGTAGTTATAAAAGTAGTATTAAATATTAATAATAATCCGGCCTATTAAACGAGGGATGGCCTGTATCTTAGGAGACATTGATTATATAACTGTTTCTTAGTAGAAATTTTGATAGATATTTTTTTTTCATACCTAAATGAAATGAAACAATGTAATTCAATTTAAACTGTAGGTGTGTGACGTCGTACGACTGTTGACATTAACAAAATGGCAGATAAGGCAGCGAATCCTTAATTATTCTTGACTTGATTTTGAATTTGCAATAAGTTGCACATAACTGCTTTTATAGGCATTATATAAATTGAATTACAATCGATTGACATTTTAACAATAATTATAAAATCAATTTTGAGAAGTTTTAAAAGTGCAAGTGACTGCACCCTAATTGTGTAACATACTATCAACCTAAATGTAAATTATACTATAGTTTATCCATTGCTTCATAATTTCTAAAAAATGGGTCTGGTGAACCATGTAAATAACGAAATGAATGTTATTGAACTGTCAAAATAAAACCCATTCGCCCACAACGCGACATCGCCAGAGAGCTAGATTATATTGATACTATTATGCAACAGCAAGTAAATGACATGATCCCGTAATTGTTACCGGAGCACAAAACTGTATTCGATGAAGTAACACGCTACATAGAGTCAGGAAATGGCGCACTTTTCTTCTCGACGTTCAGGGGGGCACTGGTAAAACTTTTTTGCTCAATCTTCTTCTGGCTCATGTCAGAAAGTATAAAAACATTACACTAGCCTGTGCAATAAACTGCCTCTAAATCTTGCTCAAGAGGAATACCCTACCTGAAATTTAAGTAAAAATAGTGGTCGGGCCGCGATGCTGTGCCAGTGTATGTTGTTAGTTTAAAGTGAGTGTACCATGTCGCACAAAGTAGCTATTGAAGCAAGAGCTTCAATAGCTACCTATTAAGCCTACCTATTAAGAAATAGGACTTTTTTTATAATTATAAACTAGCGCTTGACTGCAATCCCGCCTGATGGTAAGCAGTGATGCAATCGTTGATGGTAAAGGGCGCTAGTTTATTACCCCATTCACTTAAAAAATCTTAGTGAATATGAAGGAAGACGGCAGTTGTGCGAGGTGATGCAATGTTAAACCCAACAACACGACCAACGATGCTGCGCCAGAGGGAGATTGATCTGGAGACCCTCCACGACCAAACTCCCGACACAACAACATTTGGCGCATCGTACCCGGCACACATCGCAACACAACTGCTCAGGCCCGTCCTCCGTACGGCTTCACCAGACATCATGCCGGAACACGATGTATCGCTTGGCGGTAAGACTTTGTCGACTTTGACTTTGCAGGATATAAGGCACTGCAAGAGTATAATGGGAGGATTGGTAATTTTATTAGCAGGTGACTTCCAGCAAACACTACCAGGCATACAAAGGGGGACTCCAGCAGATGAAATAAAAGCTTGCCTAAAATCGTCTAAGATATGGGACCATATGATAAAGTTCCAATTAACCACAAACATGCGAGTTAGCATATTCAACGACATTCATTCAGGTCATTACGCGAAAACATTGTTAAAAATCGGTGATGGGAACATGACAGTAGATGCAGAGGGAATGGTTACTTTAATGGAAGAGATTTGTAATGCTGTTGGCAGCGAATCGGAGTTGGTAGACGATAATATACATGATGACCGATGGCTCTGCGAACGCGCAATATTACCACCTAAAATTCTTTGGAATTATTTGGGGTGTCTTCTCATAAATTAAATTTCAAAGTAGGGGTTCCGGTGATGCTCATGCGTAATCTCGATGCCCCTAGACTGTGTAATGATACCAGGCTGCGTGTCACTCAGCAATTTTCTTACAGCAACTATTTTAACTGGCGCAGCAAATTGTGAAAGTTTACTCATTCCTCGGATTCTGATTATTCCAACAGGCCTTTCATTTCAATTTAAAAGACATCAATTTCCTATAAGGGTTTCATTTTCAATGACCATTAATAAAGCAGCGTGTTCCCGGGTATCCAGTGCCCAAAATCTGCATATTTTTGCTTCCCAAGGTCATCATCATCATCTTAGCGTTAATCCCAGTCGCATCCGTAGCTTTTCAGCTTTGGAGTCTGGGGTCCGCTTTACCAGTCTAACTGCTGATTTTGGCTAAACTTCGATACTTTTCCGTGAAGCGACTGCCGTCTGACCTCCACAACCCGAAGGCGATATCGAAGCATTGCAGTTAGACCAATTGTTAGACTTTTGAGGGTTCCAATAACCCGTAACGACTACCACTAGATGTTCGTATGGCAACCGGGACCAATGGCTTAACGTGCTTTACGAGGCACGACCAGACCAGTGCATATATTCATATTCATGCATACAAAAATTTGCACTGTGCGGAGATCGAACCCGCGCTTCCTTGCGCAACGGCCGCGTTCGCTACCGTTACGCCACGGAGGCTGCCTAATTTTTGCTCCCCAAGGTAAAACATATACTTAATATAGTTTACCACTCAGTTTTGTTTTAACAACTCATGATATATGTGGTAATGAGAAAGTAACTACGTCTGTCTGTTGTTCTTTCACGCCTAAACGACTGAAAGGTTCATATGAAATTTGGTATGGAGGTAGTTTGAGTCCTGGATAAGCAATGTTTTACCATAGAATAAAGAGAGGGAAGTAGGTTATCTTCATACAAACGGACCGCGCGCGGCTTGTATGTGTGCGCCATCGTATCTATGCGTCGCCGCACGCACACCTAAACACAATATTAGAGTGCCTATCGGTGCGCTAGTCGCGGCTAGCACCGAACGAGGTTCGCGCGTCACGGCTTTTCGGTACATTCGCTAAATCACAGATTACAGAATATTACGTAGCTAAATTAAAGAACAATGTGTGATTATCGCAGGAGAACGTATTGTTGTGTGTTTGGGTGTCTTAATAATTCATCGATTTCAGAATTGTCTCTGTTCAGATTACAGTAGGTAGGTAATAGAGCAGGAAAGGTAAGCAAGTCACTTATTATTTTAGCATTATAATTTTTACTTGATGATGAGATAGGTATCTATCTACCTAGGAACTTACTTATTTCTTGTTGTAAGTATTAGTTTTCTATCAGATAGGGAAAGTAGGTAGGCCTGTTTTCGTCCTAGAATTTATTATTCACACAAATCAATGATTAAAGGTACTTTTGATCTGTCAGTTGATTTGCCGCTAGCGCTACTGCTTTGTTTACATTTAGTTATGCCGATTTCTCAGTACCTATTGTAGGTAGGTATAGTAACTACCTACTTACAGTTATAAAATCGTTATTAAAAATAAGTAAGTACCTAATTGACTATTTGTGAATCAGATAAATAAAGTTCAGATCTTAACAACAGAAATGATTAGTCAAAGAGGCAGTTGTTAGTATTTTTATGTTGTTTTGCGATTTTTAGGGTTCCGAAGCTAAACAGCAAAAAACGGAACCCTTATAAATTCGTTCTGTCTGTCTGTCTGTCCGTCCGTCCGTCTGTCTGTCTGTTCGTTTGTCTGTCTATCTGTCTGACTGTCTGTACGTGTGCCACAGCCATTTTATTCCGAAACTATTAGGACTACACTGTTGAAACTTAGTAGGTAGATGTATTAAAAATAAAAATAAATATGGTCCTTTATGTGTACACAAAACTGCTAATAAATCACTAAATAAATGATGAAAAAAACTGACCAGTATATGACTATATGTACCTATACTAAATACTAAGCAAATAATTTAAATATAAGCTCTTAGTCTATAAATATTTGTTAGCGGTTTCGGTGACAACCGAATCCGACGAAGTGCGAACAGTCGTCAACTTTTAGACCTTTGCCAATTTATAGACACTGAATTAAAATTTAGCTAAACGTGACAACCCTAAGACAGTAGGCAATTAAATCGCGGATTGGGTCGGAGATAACCTACTTCCCTCTCTTTATTCTATGGTTTTACCGCGGTTGAACTTCTCATTCCCACGGAAAAATCTAAAACGCGCGATATAACAGAATTTTACGCGGGTGAAGCCGCGGGAGGAAAGCTAGTATTTTTATAACTTTTTAAAAGTTAGTTTGTAGTAATAACCATTGAAATTGAGTTTTTTTTTAATAAAACGTCGCAAATACATTAAACTCTCTTATTATTTTTCTCGGTGGTAGGCCATAACATCGGTTGCCGGCGGAAGTTACCACCCACCAGACAAAGTCTTGCCGCCAAGCGATTCGTCGTGTTCCGGCATGATGTCTGGTGAAGCCGTACGGAGGACGGGTCTGAGCAGTTGTGTTGCGATGTGTGTACATAAAATGTATGTACATAAAATGGTGTAGGTATGGTTAGTATATTCACTTGATCCCCATAGTCTAACATCTATCTTCATATACTGATTTTGAAACGGACAATCAAAACGGGTAGCACTTGGCAAGCCCCATAAAGAATAGAGGTAAACAAACCAATTTAGGGTTATCACTACTCACGTTTTACAAATCTCCTGTTATTTTATTGTATCTGTTGTTATTAAGAATTCCTATTGCAGCATATTTCAATAGAATCACTAAAATAACATACATAATAATTGGTATTTGAAAAAACCATTAAAAAGCCGAAATTAAGTATACGTGATAGCCCTACAAAAAAAAAAGAAAGATGGATGAAATCCAGGTATTAAACACATTTTGTGGAATTCAACCCATGAATAAAGTTGAGGCATTTGTCAATACAATTTTGCGTATTTTAATTACTTTCAAATCAACTGCATAACACATGCATTGTAATACTTTCAAGTATGGACTAAGTATAATATATGACGGCGCGTGATTGGTTAATTTTGAATATTGTGATCTGTTTTATCGTATCAGTATCAATTCACCGTAAATTACTCTACTATTTTATGAAGATTAATCGGTCGGTATTCGGATAAATTATGATTTTTATTTATCCGAATACCGAATTTTAAGAGCGGGTAACACAGTGGAGCGAATGGTAACACCGACTGCAGTTGCGTTTGACATAGCGATAGACCGTTGGCGCTGGCCATTCTTTGCTCAAGCTTCGATCGAGTGGGTTGGTCATACTCAAAATCAGTGGCTCTTATCTGTTTTAATCTAAGATTATCATTGTAATTCCTTAATATTAAAGTGATCTAAGTGTCTGTACAGTTAAAATAATAAGAATCGGACATCATTATATTTATTGTCCAACGTTTTCTCGAAATACCGCCCACGATGGATGCGGATGAGAAGACACATCCACTATCCGGAACTTCGGCCCCGCCTTCCTGACGGTTTCACCCGTCATTTACATATGTAAGGAAATTAGCTTACATGTGTGTTATATTTCAGTTAAATCGGTTAAACGTTGGAAATCATAAATATTTAAATATAAATAAACTTTTTACATTAGTAGGAAGTAGGATCATTACTTTTATGAAAATCATCTATGTAGAGAAGGTTGTTAAGGTATGTCCAAGGAAATTCTATCTAAATTGGAATGTGACCTTCTTAAGTCTCTTATTTAAAAGAAGACTTTATCGCAAGAGCAATAAGGTCGATCAGAAATAAAACTTTATTTGAAAAGAACACGGTCCGAGGGAGAAAGCGTCCTAGTAGCCCTCTATCTCTTTCTAAGTGTTACCCGTATTTATTTTTTGTAATGTTGTTTGAAACCAACAATATCGATTAGAAAAAAGATGGTGAAAAAAGGGTGCCATTAATGTCTGCAATAGTGAGTCATACTCTGGATGCGGAATATCATTCTTTAAGTAAGGTTTTTGTTTGTATGTAGGGTGACCATAAATTTCGGAATAATTAATAAATGTGCCCTTGCCGAGTCATTGTGTGTATAATAGGTAAGTGACTTTTATTGGGTATTTACAATGACATTAAATTCTGCTTTCTTGTAGATATTTTATTTATCTAAAGGTACAGTTTCGGATAGATTGACCTACTATCGTTCGTACATCATCAATTTATTCATCCATTTTTAAAATTCAATAATGAATTTAAAAAGTTTGCATCCGTGCCTAAATGTTCATTAAAACTCAGGTAATATAAGTGAAAAAAAAATTTTTACGTACATTCCTTATAAATTCCATTATAATAGTTACCCTACACAACAAAGACAGAGGGCTACTGTGAAGCTATCTCCCTCGGACCGCGTTTTGATCGAGAGTTCACATTCCAGTTTAGATAGAAATTCCTTGGGTCTGTCCTACTCGTTGCCTAGCAACGGTTTGTTTACCTCTAATCTTTATCGAACTTGGCCCAAGTATACAGTACTTCCTTCTCTGTATGAGAGGAGACCTGTGCCCAGCAGTGGGACGATAAAAAAAAAAGGTTGATGATGATGATACAGTACAGCAATAAATTTGCATACTTGTGTATGTGCCTTGAAAATCATTTGTACGCACTTTAGTAAACATACCAGACATACAGCAACGCTACGGTAGCTCCAACAGCATCCTAAAAGCGTTATTATACTAGAAGCACACCACAGTACAGATAAAAGACATTATCTATTCCGTGGTGCACACGGCTCTGTAGTTTCGCTGTGTATGTGAATGTCTCACAAAATCTCACTTGAGTAGAACCCATCAGACAGACCGCTTTCAAAAGTTTAATTTACACCTCATTGGTGCAACGTGCGAACATGCGTGCAAGCATATTGCCTCTCACCGTCAAAGCCCTGCGCTCCCTTTCTATGTCCTCGTCATCCTTAAGGTCACCTGTTACAACGTGACCCAGATACCTACCTAAACCTGTCTAATACTTTTAAGGACGAACATTTGCGGTATAGGTAGTATGTACCTGCTCTAAACTCAAGCCCCCTTATTACAAAACGAATCTTTAGTTCCAGACTTTTTAGCATTTGAGTCTTCTTCTTTTTTTTCAAGGTGAGATTCAACCTCAACTCTTGATCAATGGCCTCTGTGGAATAGATACCACAATTTTGCCAATAACACGTGTAACAAATTACAGAAATTCTTTGAAAATTTTATTTCACAATAATGGCGGATATCGCCAATGACAGTTAAAAAAGACGGCCGCGTGAACTGTTTATGAGGGAGGTTTGAGGCAAAGTCATAATGTGGCCACTACGCGGCGATATTTCAATTTTCTTTATGAATTATTTACTGAATGCACTTATTACTACTAACATAAATCATGCGCTTTTATTTAGTACACGACACTATAAATAATTTAAAAGTCCAATGAGAAATGAGCGTGACACTCATCTGAGCTTTCCGTCAAAACTCCCGACATTTGAGTCAGTATTTGTATTTCAAACTTTATTGAGGTTATGTCAAAGTTCTTCATATAAAAGTGAAAACTTAGGACTGAACTATGCTGTCTTATTTATATAAAGAACTGCATCAGGTGGGTTTTAGTCCATGCCGCATCGCAAATATTTCACAGTTCACATTAAGAAACGAGATTCCACTGGAGCCCAGCAGCACAATGTCGTCTGCATAGCTAATATTGTAAACACATTTGTCATCTATGCACTACTGAGCCACTCAAACAGCTTATTTACATATAAATTAAACAATGGTGCCAAATGTTAATGCCAAAGCTAATGAGCTTAAAGCCGGTTTGAAAAAATTTTACAATTTCGGATAGCTTGACCTGCTGGTGTTGCTGCTGGCGTCTCTACAAAATAAAATTTAAAAAATAAATCAAATCAAATCAAATCAAATCAAATCATTTATTTCAAATAAACCAGTTACAGGCACTTTTGAATTGTCAGAAGGTCGGTCAGTCAATAAGATGAAGCTAGTCGCCCATTCCAAAGAGTAGGTACCTATGGAGAAGAACGGGCAAGAAACTCCATGGACACTCTTTTAAATTTTTAAGCTATTGTTACAAATATTTGATTACATCATTCATGTTGAAATCAACCGCGTGAGAACGATGCAGAAACATATTGTACGCTGAGAGCGTCCATTATGGAAAACATACAAAAATCAATTCAGAAATTAAAATACGCCGTGGCAGCTAAGAGATGACCAGTCCCCTCCGACGGCGTCCGTTCACGAACATGACGTATGGATCAGCATCATTCAGCTCAACCATATCGAAGGGAACCCAATGACCCAAAACACACGCCACCATCAGCGAGACATTTGAGTGAGCATGACATACTCTCAACAGCCAGAGCACAATTAAGTCAATAAAAAAGACTAACCCAACAAATAAATGCCTTACAGCACATTCGTACATTGTGCTCAATACTTACTTACAATACTTCATAAAGCTGGACATCGACACTATTAAAAGCTTGCTTTCTTCTTCTTCTTCAGCCTATAGAGGTCCACTGCTGGACCCAGGCCTCCTCTAAGGCTTCCCACAATAACCGGCCTTGTGCTGACCGCATTCATCGGCTTTCCGCGACCTTCACCAGGTCATCGGCCCATCTTGTTCGGGGCCTCCCTACGTTACGTCTTCCGGTACGTGGACGCCACTCTAGAACCTTACTTCCCCATCGACCATCAGTTCTATGAGCAATATGCCCAAGTAAGCTTGCTTTTAGTGCACTTTGTCTAACCTTCATGATGACATTTTTCCAGAATCGATCGGTAGGCTCAAGTCACACGAATCAAAATGCCGCGCAGGCGCCGACCTCGAGGCCGGCCGGTGCTATAAAATGCATTGCACAACTCTTGACTGATGGAATTGCAAAGGTCTGTTACGGTGGCGGACGTACACTTACATGGATTCATGTTTTTTTAATTTCAAAATCAGTAGATGAAGATAGAAGTTAGACTATGGGTATCAAGTGAATATACTAACCATACCTACACCATTTTATGTACAATTTTTGATAAGTACTTACTTACTTAATTAAAATTATGTATCTATATTAATAGTTATAATGTCTATCAATTTATCTAAATACACACTATAATTAATACACGAATAGAACCAGTCTAATCTTGACCAAACGATAAACACTAATACAATATGTAAAGAAAACCCTGTCCGACCCGTAAGGATAATAAAGGTTAGGTAAACACTTGACCAAATATAATATAAAATTTTACATAATCATCACAGTAACAATAATAATGAATTTTGAAATAATCTTTTTTTCCCGGGTATTAATTCCAATTTCCCCGAAATTTAGTAATTTTTAAAAAACTGACAACACCATTTGTGACGGAGCGAATAGCGATGCGACCACGTGCCGCATGCCCCGCCCCCCTTCACCCGCGAATACATGCGCGGGTGAAGGGGGGCGGGTATATCAGGTTGCCAACCGCACATGCATTAAGTTACCTCGCTTTTTCGAAATAATATTTATTTTTATTGGGGGATTTTTTTTTTAGTTTAGCCCGGCTTTGTAGGCATTATTAGAATCAGTTAACGATACCTAACAATACCTTCACGGATCGGACAGGGTTTTCTTAACATATTGTATACTTAAAACTTGTTACACCGGAATAATTTGAATGTTAACTCACGAAATGATAAAGGAACATACGCCTCTACCGTATGGTAGAGGCGTATGTTCCTTTATTAGGGTTCGTACTCAGGACCCAGAGCATACGCTCTGCGTTTCCACCCTCTTTATCCTAAACAAGAAATAGTATAAATAGACGAACTCCACATAGATCAGAGAGTAAAGAGTTGTCGCAAGGATCAGAGCTTCCGTTTCTCCAGTGACGAATAATTCCTCTGCCAAGTGCAAATTAAAGAAAACTCATTCATCGTAGTCTGGTATTTTGCTGAACTTGTCCTACTTAATTGGCACAGCCGTTACATACCAGAAATCATTTATTTGGTTTGTAAACATGGGTATTGAATATATTTTTTAAAATTCAGCATGCAGTCAAGCGCTAGTTTGTAATTTATATAAAAAACATTAATTTATATGGGAGTAATTACAATTTATCGAGTGTCGTGTTACATTATTTGATGTAATATTCTATTTAGACTGTGGTATGACATGTGAAGTTTTTCTTGTATTTGATTATTCTTCTTGTTTTTGCGTTTAATAAGTGTACTTATGACATGGTGTCAAATAAACATATTTTCTTTGTTTTATTTTTAATCTCGCACTCAGGAAGGCGCTTTGTATAAATAATGTCATCAGGTCATCACCACAGTACACTGCTCCCGAAACAGTGAAGGAAATCTCGAGTGCGTGTAAACAGAACACATTTTTGTACTCAAGAAAACACGATTTTTTTTTATAAATTATAAACTAGTCTAACCATCAGGCGGGATTGCGATCAAGCCGGCAATCCCGCCTGATGGTAAGCAGTGACGCCATCGATGATGGCAAACCTCGCTAGTTTATTAAGAGCCTATTCACTCTAGCCTTGCAGACACTGAAATTGTAGTCCGACGGAAACACCGCCGCGAGCAAATTGTTCCAGTGCCTCGATGTACACGGTATAAAAGACGAGGCGAAACGCTTCGTTCGGATTGTTCTGGTATCAACAACGTAATAGTGGAAGTTCGCCGTACGACAGGTCGTCCGATGATGTCCGTTCCATCATCGGACGACCCGTCGTACGGCGACATGTCAAGCTACCCGACACTCTCAAATATTCTCACTCAAACTTCAGTCTTAATGCTGTCTTAATGCTGTCTTAATGCTTTATGCTATGCATTCTCGGTGGTAGGTCATAAAATCGGCTGCCGGCAGAAGTTAGCACCCACCAGACAAAGTCTTGCCGCCAAGCGATTCGTCGTGTTCCTGCATGATGTCTGGTGAAGCCGTACGGAGGACGGATCTGAGCAGTTGTGTTGCGATGTGTGGCGGGTACGATGCGCCAAATGTTGTTGTGTCGGGAGTTTGGTCGTGGAGAGTCTCCAGATAAATCTCCCTCTAGCGCAGCTTCGTTTGGTCGTGTTTGTCTTGGGTTTAACATTGCATCACCTCGCTCAACTGCCGTCATCCTTCCTATTCCTTAGTTTTTTAAGTGAATAGGCTTAATAAACTAGTGCGCTTTACCATCAACGATTGCATCACTGCTTACCATCATGCGGGATTGCAGTAGCCTTAATGTATTGTCGTTTGTACACCTATGAATTGTTAGCATTGCATTTGATAAACCCTGAGAGGTTTTCGTTGTGCGGCTAAAACAAAGTGTGAACCTAATTGTAAGTTTAATAGAATTAAAAAAAAAAATTGTTTTGTCGGGGGTTTGGTCGTGGAGGGTCTCCAGATTAATCTCCCTCTGGCGCAGCATCGTTGGTCGTGTGGTTCGTTCAAAACAATTAGTTGTTTTTTTCTAACCTACGTTTTAGCTCAATTATAAATTAAAGCCTGCCACCAGGGCTGGCTCTTCCCATACCAGAGGACCGACCACGCTGGGAGGGAGGCGCGAAACTTCGCGCTTTCAATGGGCCTTTCCCAGCTGGTAGAGCAAGCGACTAGGGTGCCTGATGTAGTTGGTCATACTGCCAACTGTTTGGACCTTCTGCTGACCACTGACCCGGACAGATGTGTTGTAACAGTTTCCTCACCATTGGGAACTTCAGACCACTGTCTGGTGAAGTCTGTATCGTCCTTCTCCCCACCAGATCACGACTCTCGTGGTGAACGGCGAATGTGGCGATACAGGTCAGCAGATTGGGATGAGATGCGCCACTTCTTTGCGTCTTATCCTTTGCAGCAGGTCTGCTTCTCTTCTGACAATCCGTCGAGCTGTGCGGACGCTATAACCGATGTGGTGCGTCAAGCTATGGAGTATTTTATCCCATTCAATGACGTGCCCGTCGGTGACTCGACTCGCCCATGGTTCAATGCCGATTGTGTCTAAGCTGAACAGCGTAAGCACACGGCATTTCTCGCCTGGGTTGGCGCTCGTGACCGCGGAGCTCCGGATCTAAGCTCAAAGAAGAGAGCCTTTAACCGTGCTGCCAAGTCCTACAAAAAGGCACTCAAGAAGGCTCGCTTCGACCGAATTACCCATATTGGCAACAAGTTATCTGCGCAGCCATCCGGTAGCAGATCTTTTTGGTCCCTTGCCAAATCGGTTGAGGCGAACTTCTGTCGGTCCTCACTGCCTCCGCTGGTTAGGCCTGATGGAACACTGGCTCATACGGCGAGAGAGAAAGCAAGTCTCTTTGCATCTTTCTTTGCCCACAATTCGCGTCTTAATACTGGCAGTGCTACTCCACCTAATTTACCTCATTGCAGGGCTTCAATGCCCGAGGTTCACATTAGAAACAAGGAGGTTCTGAGAGTACTGTGTCGTCTGGACGTGATTAAGGCTAGTGGTCCGGATGGTATACCAGCGATTGTTCTTAAAGTATGTGCGCCCGAGTTGTCTCCTGTATTGACGCGCTTGTATCGCCTTTCATTTAGGACTGGTATAGTGCACAAGTCCTGGAAGCTTGCTAACATGCAGTCCGTGCCCAAAAACGGTAGTCGTGCCGATCCTGCCAACTATCGGCCGATTTCGATCACCTCCATACTTTGCAAAATTATGGAGCGTGTATTTTCTCACGCCTCTTGGCATACCTGGAAGGTAACGATCACCTCAGTGACCTCAGGTCCGGCAGTACTTCACACCTGGGCAGCTTCTAATGTTATACAAAGCACAGGTCCGTTCGTGTGTGGAGTACTGCAGCCATATTTGGGCTGGTGCTGCTAAGTTCACCTGGCCACTTTGGATTCAATGGAGAGGCGAGCGAAGAGGCTGATTGGTGACCCTGATCTAACTCGAGATGGTCTCCAAAGCCTAGAGCACAGGCGTAGAGTAGCCAGCCTTTCGGGGTTCTATAGGATGCATTATGAAGAGTGTGCGAGGGAATTGCATGATTTAATTACCCCATCTCCGTTCCACCATCGGACGACCCGTCGTACGGCTGGTTTCCACCCTTACGTTGTTAACACCACTACGATCTGGACGAAGCGTTTCGCCTCCTCCTTTATACCGCGTACATCGAGGGACTGGAACAATTTGCCAGCGGCGGTGTTTCCGTCGGACTACAATTTGAGTGTCTTCAAGGCTAGAGTGAATAGGCTTTAATAAACTAGTGCGCTTTACCATCAACGATTGCGTCACTGCTTACCATCAGGCAGGATTGCGGTCAAGCGCTAGTTTATAATACATAGAAAAAAAAAACAAATATACGATTTGGGAACTTCCCTTTCGTTGATGTTCGTGATCAATGAATGTTGCCAATTGGTGGATAAAATGGTACCAAAATGAAATTTTGGTACCATTTTATCAGAAAAGTAACGTAGGTTCAAGAATAAACCTAAGACTCTATTATGTACCCTTAAGAATTAATTATTGAACGGTAAATGGTATAACAGTGTCCAGAAAAAAAAAACAGTTTTTTTTTCAGGGTTCTTTTTCACATAAGAAAAAAAACGTTTTTTTGCAACACTACGCCTGATCCCAACATAGTTAATACAAGGCTCAGCAGATGGATGACTCACAATACCAATGTCATTCATTTAGTTAATTCAATAATATTCCTTCTGTTATTTACTTTGTCTAGCACACGAATTGTCCAAACAAGAAGTAATGGAATATAATTTTCCTTCTAAGTCCTTCGGATTAAGATGTAGAGTGTGTTATGTAATGACAGCCTCCGTGGCGTAGCGGTAGCGAACGCGACCGCTGCGCAAGGAGGCGCGGGTTCGATCACCACGCAATGCAAATATTTTTATGCGTTACAATGAATATTTGCACTGGTCTGGTCGTGCCTCGGAAAGCAAGTTAAGCCGTTTTGGTCCCGGTTGCCATACGAACATCTAATTGCAGTCGTTAAGGGTTGTTGGAGCCTTCAAAAGCCCAACAATTGGTCTAACTGCAACGCTTAGATATCACCTTCGGATTGTAGAGGTCAGACAGCAGTCGCTTCACGGATAATATCGAAGTGTAGCCAAAATCAGCAGTTAGACTGGTAAAGCGGATCCCAGACTCCAAGCTGAAAAAGCTTCGAATGCGACTGGGATTAACGCTGAGATGATGTTGATGTTATGTAATTAAGATACTTAGTACCTCCAGCAATGCGATTCTTTAATCAGTTTACCATGAAAATTTAGATAAAGTGACTGTTTTTTCAAAAATTTGGTTTAGCGAAATATCAAAAAGGAGGTTAAGTTTAATAATATGGTCAAATGATAAAATATTCTAATGTAGCATTTGCATAATTAATATAGTAATTGACCTTGTTTTGTAATGTCACACGGATTGATGAATTATTTTTTTCTCACAACAAAATCAGTATGCGGATTAAATTTAGTTGATTAAACGACTAGTTTTTGTGTGGTGTATCTTGGATTTAGCAGAAACTCCTCTAGAATGAGTCATTGTGCAACCTTGGTCTGGAATATTCAGATATTTTGTAGTTTGTGTCTTTACTATAACTAATGACTTTGTTATTACAACTTATTACAAGCATAATATAAAAGTTATTGTTCTAATCTATACTAATATATAAAGCTGAAGAGTTTGTTTGTTTCTTAGAAAGCGGGAACTACTGGTCCGATTTGAAAAACTATTTTCGCGTTGCATAGCCTATTAGTCCAGGAAGGCTTTAGGCTATTTAACGTCACGCTGCGACCAATAGGAGCGGAGCATAAGTAACTCCACGCGAACGAAGTTGCTGGCGGCCGCTAGTATTTATTAAAATTAACGCAGCAGCAGTAACTGTGTTGACCTCACGATGTGGTTCAGGCTGCAGCTGTGGCAGAAGAGAGTATTCCTTAAATACTCTCCAGCGTTTGATGGTTTATTAATCGTTCGCACGTGTTCTTGGCAAAATTGTGGCGTCTCTCCCACAAAGGCCATTAATCAAGAATTGAATTGAATTGAGGGTGACCCTGTAGCGATGACTCAGCGTCCCGGAAGCGAGAGAGGGCTCCTGAATGAGGCAGGAGGACATTTCTTGTAATTTAAAATGTTCAAAATCTAGACGTAGTCTCATCTCGACGAACTTGGTTAACAGGTTGAGATTTAGACCATTGGGAATGTTCTTCAAACTACGAGAATTAACCCTCGCAAGACTCTCAAGACCTGATACTGACCACAGCTCTCTGGATTTAAGTTGATATTTGAAAACCGTTAGTGGTCAGGGAAAATGAGGAGTTTGGATGTCTAAAATAACAGGCTATCAATAATCCATACTAATATTATAAATGCGAAAGTATCTCTGTCTGACTGTCTGTCTGTCTGTCCGGCTTTCACTCCAAAACTACTGAACCGATTGTAATGAAATTTAATACACAGATAGTCTAGAGCCTGTGAAAGGACATAGGCTATACAACATCCCGCTATGACCAATAAAAGCAGTAATAAAAAATGGTGCGAAAACGGGGGCAAACGCGGACGTACATATTGCTTTTAACAGGCGCTTATTTTATATCAACACGCGGATGGAGTCGCGGGCAACAGCTAGTATGAAATAAGATTGTCATGGTCACGTAAATGAACAGTGTTGTTGAAAATTGTCATAATAAAATAAATATTGTTGATACAATGTAATCGTAAGTTATAATGTATCAAGTGTATTTTGTTTAGAAGGAAATGAATTTACTATCTAGCGTGGGTACAATTCTCAACATTGAGATATCATCATGTCACTAAGGTCCGTATTACAGAATGTCACTCAAAACTCAAGACCTACTTAAGTCTCGTTTGAAGCCATTTGATTGGTAGAAACTAGTTTTAAGTAATGCTTAAGCAGAGATCAATGCTTGGGTTTCGTTCTGGAATACGCACCTAACTCGTCTAAGATATAGTGTCTGTTAGCTGATTGTGCACGAGTAATGAGTCCTGGTGCCGTGGAAGTTAAACAGAACACCGCCTTACAGCAATGGAATACTTATTCTGACTCGCAAGATTGAATGTTAATAAATGTGCAGATAACAGCACATCAGGGTACTACAACCAGTCTTTCTTTATTAGATTTTCAACTTTATCGACAAAGCGATAAAGTTATCAATAGAATATTTGACAGTTGCGGGTAGCTTGATCTGCTGGTGTCTGTACAATACATTCGAATTATTTATAATACCTCGAGTTCTGTCATGAAGTTGCAAGTTTCAATATTGTCATAAATAGTTAGAACCAAAGAGATTTAAGAGGGGACTCTAGTGCCAAGGAATTTGGAAAATAGGTATTTGAAGGAACTATTGCCGTCGCGCTGCTTCCAACCTCTCCCGGTAAAGTGCGAAAAGGACAGTTGCAGCTCAGGCTGATTTTACCTACAAAAACGTTGACCAAAAGACGTTTCGTATTCCGCTGTTTTCTTTTTCAAAACACGACAGATCTCAATTATTTTTATATCAAAATTTAGAGGAAAAGTATACCTATGCTTCTATTATTTTCTTTTTTGTCAAAATCTTATCACGTTTGTCTAATAGTAATCTGACCATCGCGGTAAAAATGGGTACAAAAAAAATAATTGCTCTAAAAGCATTATCCACGAAGAAAACAGCAGAATACGTTTGTATAGAGAAAGCACCTCTAGAGTTCCCTCTTAAGATGATCCAGGCGATCCCTCTGCTGAACGCTCTAATTGCTCAGGAATCTGAAGTTGATTTATTTATGTATAAGTAAGAGTAAATCTTGCATGAAGTTTTTTATTTAAAGTTATGTTAATGCTTGATACAGCAAGCAATTATATTGTAATATAAATAACTGATGTAATTTAATGTATTTGGTTAGAACTATTATGTGTGTTCCTAAAGTGCTGTCGAAAAACGAAAAGAAGGACATGTTGAATATTTTATTAGCTTAAAATAAAAGGAGTATTAAAATGATGTAAACTCGAGAGGTATGCAATTTTATTGATGCAAATTTAATAACGAAAATCTGCAGAGAAATCGTGTTCTTGCATTTTAATATAAAATAATTAAGTGTGGCTCAAATTTATTTTTAGGGTTTCGTACCTAAGGGTAAAATCGGGCCCTCATAGGTACAGTCTGTCAGACACCAGGCTATATCCCATGAACCGTGATATTTAGACAGCAGCAGAATTTTTTCCAGATTGTTAATAACATTAAGTACTAAAACCATAACGTTTTCTAATTAATTTGTAGATAATTGCACCGAAACCTTCGTGCACCAGTCAAAATCTCACTTGGCTGCTATTTTAAGAGAAAGAAGAAGAAACAACTAGCTGCGCCAGGCGGTCTCGCCCGCATAGGTTTCGATATGCTCCGCTCCTATTGGTCGCAGCGTGATGGTATATAGCCTAAAGCCTTCCTGAATTAAGGTGCTATCCAACGCAAAAATATTTTTTCTAATTGGACCAGTACTTCCTGAGATTAGCGCGTTCAAACAAACAAACTCTTCAGCTTTATATATTCGTACAGATGGGCTCAGCACCGTTCACTTAGTTCAATCTGTTATGTCATTACTGAAATGTATAAGTAAGCTTAGTATTTATTTAACTCAAAGTATGGTGGCAAACCAGATTTTTAACTTGTTTTTAGTCTGGCCATGTTGCTGCGATACGAAAAAGGTTGTAATCCGAATCTAAACACAAACCTTGAAAAAATTTCCACGCATGCAAACTACTTCAATCCTGTTTCTTGTTTTTTTCCGTTGTATCTGCTTACCCCTTGGATAGAAGGCGTAAAATTATTTATGTAAATGTAGTACAGTGCACTGTTTGTAATGCAATGCTTATTTGCCCTCCATAATGAATTATGGAGCCCTCTGTAAGTCCAACCTCTTCATTATTTGGACGTGCTTGTTCGCGGTTTCTCTCCGTATTTCAGTTTCAATACCTATACCTAATGTACGCCTATTTTACAATCTATAATATGGAATGAATATAAACCAAAACATTTTTTTAATTACATAGTAAATAATATATATTATATTCCGGCATGATGAAGCTCGCTGGTGAAGCTGTACGGAGGACGGGTCTTTTGGGCAGTTGTTTTGCGATGTGTGGCGGGTACGATGCGCCAAATGTTGTGTCGGGAGTTTGGTCGTGGAGAGTCTCCAGATCAATCTCCCTCTAGCGCAGCATCGTTTGGTCGTGTTGTTCTTGGGTTTAACATTGCATCACCTCGCTCAACTGCCGTCATCCTTCCTATTCCTAAGTTTTTTAAGTGAATAAGCTTAATAAAGTAGTGCGCTTTACCATCAACGATTGCATCACTGCTTACGGCGGGATCGCAGTCAAGCACTAGCTTATAATTATTAAAAAATAAAATATTAGGTACTGTTAACATACTATGTAATTTAAAAAAACTTTGACTATTGGTTAGATTATCGGCCTTCTGACTACCGGTAACGACTGTGTAATGTCTACACATGACAGCCGGAATCGACTGCTTAACGTGGTATCTGAGGCACGAAGGTGTCTCGGTACGTAATTGAAGGTCATTCATCCACGGATCAACCTCGGAAAGCGTTTCTTCAGCTTTAAGATCGACCCAATCCAGTCGGCTTTATGGTCGTGGTGGCCTACTGGTTAAAACACCAGCCTTTCAAATATGAGTGTGCGGGTTCGATTTAGGGGAGTACCAATGTAACTTTTCTAAGTTATATGTACTTTCTAAGAATATCTTGGACACTAATGACTGATTACAAGGTGAAGGAAGGAATTCTGAACTTTCAAGTCTAAAATCGCCAACATTGAGCAAGCGTGGTGATTACTTACGCTCAATCCTTCTCTGTATGAGAGGAGAGCTATGCGCTGGGCATAGCTATATATGCAATGGGACGATAAAAAGATCGACCCATGCTGTTTTTATTATTTAGCCAAAAGCTTCTTAGAAGTCACGTTTATATTAGTACAGTATTTCATTCTTAAAATTAATGGCTAAAGTTTTCCTTATTGGATTACTCACGTGCGTAGAGTTGTGACCATGTTTCTGAGCCACGCGTCTCCCTTGACCTTTCCAGACCTGCGACTCTTAATTGGAAACAAAACACCTTTGAATTTACTTCGTGCTCTGATTTACCTTGAGGTCCATGCATGAAATTACCTGGTCATATATGTTAGTTGTATGTGACAAAAGGATTATAGAAAATAAATAAAATTATTTGTGATTTGAAAAGTCACTTCTTTTTGCATGTGGCTGAATGGGGTTTTCAGAACCAGTTATATTTTATATATGCAAAATAACTAATTAATATTCGCAAAAAGTTTTCCAAAAAATAAGCAGCGACCACGATATGTCTGGCCGTGACTGACGTTTATTTTTTATTTTTTTTCAAAAAATTACTTTTTATTTTGGTCACACAAATATCATCGTCATTTTTTCAACTTCGTTATACGTAGCAGAAAACTAACATGTTTTTTTTTTTTTCAAAAAGCCCTCTCGGTATTGTGTTTTAAAACAATAGCCAGTGCATTCTTTGTAAACAGAAACTAAAATAGCTCTTTTATCCCTAGAAACTAACAAATGGTATGAATTTGAAATGTGGATATTTATTTTTCTCTGCTTTTTATTTTTATTTTACTCGGTGGTAGGCCATAACATCGGCTGCCGGCAGAAGTTACCACCCACCAAACAAAGTCTTGCCGCCAAGCGATTCGTCGTGTTCCGGCTAATGTCTGGTGAAGCCGTACGGAGGACGAGTCTGAGCAGTTGTGTTGCGATGTGTGGCGGGTACGATGCGCCAAATGTTGTTGTGTCGGGAGTTTGGTCGTGGAGAGTCTCCAGATCAATCTCCCTCTAGCGCAGCATCGTTTGGTCGTGTTGGTCTTGGGTTTAACATTGCATCACCTCGCTCAACTGCCGTCATCCTTCCTATTCCTTAGTTTTTCAGTGAATAGGCTTAATAAACTAGTGCGCTTTACCGTCAACGATTGCATCACTGCTTACCATCAGGCGGGATTGCAGTCAAGCACTAGTTTATAATTAATAATAAAAAAAAATATTGTTAGTACTGGTACGCTGGTACTACACTTTTTCATAAAAACTGATTTTTATAGACTTAAAATTTCAATAATTTCTAGTCTTTTTCTTCTTTTATCAATAACATACGAAATACATAACCTTTAGTGCGCGAATCCAAATCGCATTTGGTTTTATTATAGCAACGCTAGAAATATTCTTGTAATCAGTTTTTTGTTGAACAAATAAAATTTCCATGCGAGCCAGTTTTGGCAGCAAAGTTAGTTGACTACAATCTATAAGTATGTAAGTGAAATAGGTGGTATTTAGCTTGAAGGCAAGTTTTTACTATACAAATAAGTCTACAGCAAAATCTTGACGTCATGTAGGTCTTTAGTGTTACCGGTGGTTATATAAATTATAATACATACATATGTAGCTAATAGAATTAGTTAGAGCAAGTGTGCAGGGTAAGTTTTTGTAGTGAAATAAGCATTATCATCAATAAATATACCCACATATACTATCACATAAATAATTATGTACGTAGATATATTATCAAAAGCTTTATTAAAGCACCATAGACCACATACATACGCTGCGGCAAGTTACACAGAAGTCCGAGGAGTATAACAAACCACTATGCTTGGCGTTTGTGGACTATGAGAAAGCCTTCGATTCGATCGAGACTTGGGCGGTGCTAATCTCTCCGCAGTACCAAATTGACCATCGATACATTGAGGTGATAAAGTTTTTGTACAAAAACGCCACCATCTCGTCCGTCTTCAGGATCAGGACTCGAAACCAATCCAACTGCAGCGTGAAGTGAGACAAAGAGATGTCATTATCTCCCAAATTGTTCACTGTTGCATTGGAAGATGTCTTCAAGCTCATGGACTGGAAAGGACTTGGCATTAGCATCAACGGCGAGTATATCACTATTCACTAATCTCCGTTTTGCAGATGATGTCGTGGTCATGGCGGAGACCCTGGAATACTTGAGCAAAATGCTTAATGACCTCAGCAGAGCTTCCCAACAAGTGGGTCCAAGGATGAACATGGATAAGACGAAGATCATGACGTACTCTCATGTCGCACCCATTCCAAATCTAGTTGGTTGCTCTGCACTCGAAGTTGTTGACGAGTATATATACCTGGGACAAACAGTCCAACTAGATAGGTCCAACTTCGAGAAAGAGGTGTCTCGTCGAATCCAGCTCGACTGGGCAGCATTCGGGAAGCTACGCTACATCTTCTCGTCGTCTAAGATATCATAATGTCTCAAGACTAAAGTCTTTGACCAGTGTGTGTTGCCAGTGATGACTTACGGAACTGAAAGGTGGTCGGTCACAATGGGCCTCATACGAAGGCTACATAAGTCACACAAAGGGCAATGGAAAGAGCTATGCTCGGAGTTTCTCTGCGTGATCGAATCAGAAATGAGGAGATCCGCAGAAGAACCAAAGTCACGGACATAGCTCTTCGAGTCGCTAAAATTAAGTGGCAGTGGGCAGGGCACATTGCTCGTAGAACCGATGGCCGATG
Organism: Sesamia nonagrioides; assembly: GCA_017933935.1. Classification (NCBI taxonomy): domain Eukaryota; kingdom Metazoa; phylum Arthropoda; class Insecta; order Lepidoptera; family Noctuidae; genus Sesamia; species Sesamia nonagrioides. The sequence goes on along the minus strand of JADWQK010002333.1, from coordinate 95,173 downwards.
GGGCAGTAAGAATCTAGAGTGGCGGCCACGTACTGGAAGACGCAGCGTAGGGAAGCCCCCAACAAGGTGGACTGATGACCTGGTGAAGGTCGCCGGATACCAATGGATGCGGGCAGCACAAGACCGGTCATCATGGAAAGCCTTGGGGAACACCTTTGTCCAGCAGTGGACGTCTTTAGGCTGAAGAAGAAGATATATCTACCTATTGTTATTTTTCTGGTATATCTCGAGACTCTAGGGTCTCCGACCTGGCGAGTAGGCGTACATTGACTAAAGCCAGTTAGCTTTAATCAACGTACGCCTCGTTCGATTAGACTATTTTCTTCAGCCTCATATTTTCTTCTAAAGTAGATTCTGTTTATATTTCAAGTTTTTAACTGTCATTTTATAATATCTTAAAGGTAACGGTTTTGTGATCTACAACGTAACAAGTTCCCCCATCTAAGACACGTTATTCGGTTCAATGGTATACCACAAAACGGAATTTGCAATGTTAGTAAATATGGACACAGACACAAAAATTACGAACTTCCATTTTAAACATTAATCCTTTTTTTTTTTTTTTTTGGGGTGGGAAATCATCAAATGACTTCTCCCGCTCTGGGCAGAGCGGAAGGGCGTGTCAGACTTTTACTGACTAAAACCCACCCGTGTTTCTTCACTTGCCTGTGCGACGGCCAGGGCCACGGTTTCTTGTTTAACCAACCCGCAACCCTGACCCAGGAGGCATCGGTCTTCGTGGACCCCGTCACGACGTGCTGACATCTCTTTGAGGCGCGCGTGAAACACGATGCGCCGTCGACTCGGGCCTGGTCCTTACCGAGCGGCGAGCTGCACCGTATGCTCCACCGTGTCCTCAGGGCGATCCACACAATGGTGACACCCTAGCGTTTCCTCCCGCCTTATACGGAACAGGAACCTCCCAAAACAACCGTGTCCGGTGAGGACCTGCGCCAGCCGGAAGGTGAGGGCGCCGTGGCGCCTCTCTAGCCACTCCTCAAACAGGGGACTTAAAAAAAAAAACTTTAATCCTTGTGTTAACTCCCTAAGTTTGGTTTTGTATTGTCCCTTGCTAGAAAATGTATTTTTATTTTGAATAAGAAATGAATGGAATAAAAAAATATGTATTAAACACTATTTGTGTTGTCCTAAAGTTACTTAAAGGTAAAATTAAATTAATGGACTGATGGTGTGGACATCACGTAAGTGACGCGGCGCGTGTGGGCTATTACGGAGACGTCTGGTTGACTCGATAGCCCATCGTCAACTGAACTAATTAATATTAGTGCAAATTAATGTGCGCTGTTTTATCTTATTCATTGAACGTAATCGAATAAATTTCAAGCTAATAACTATAATTTAAATGCAACCTTTAAGTATAATGTGTAAAGTTTTATATAGGTACTAGCCTCCGCCAGCGACTTCGTTCGCGTAGAGTTAGTTATGCTCCGCTTTGACTTCAGTTTTCGCAACATTTTTTGTTACTGCTCTGCTACTACCTATTGGTTATAGCGGGATGTTATATAGCCTAAAGCCTTCCTGGATTAATAGGCTATCCAACGCAAAAATAATTTTTCAAATTGGTTCCTGAGATTAGCGCGCACAAACAAACAAACTCTTCAGCTTTATATATTAGTATAGATATGTCGTAACTACATCATAGGTTTGCGTATTTTATAAAATACTCGAGTAGTTCATGTTCAAATGTTTTCCTGTCCATTGGCCACATCATGATATGGTTTGGGCAGATCATTGATAAGAAATCGAGGGACTGGAACAATCCCACTGGAACAAACCCTCCACGACCAAACTCCCGACGCAACAACATTAGGCACATCGTACCCGGCACACATCGCAACACAACTGCTCAGACCCGTCCTCCATATTCTGGATTTTTATTAAATATTTTATAGATACCCTATTTATACGATTCGATCAAATTAAGTTGGGCCTCATCATGAAATGCTGTACTGAAATGAACTGCTCGAGCATTTTATGAAATGAGCAAATCTATGACATATACACCGACACATATTTCTATGCAACATATACGTGTTTAACATGGGAATAACTTCCTGAAATAAATGATTATCATGATTTAAGGGGTAAAATGTTGTGGTGGCCTAGTGGTTAAAACACCAGCCTCTCAAGTATGAGTATGTGGGTTCGATTCCAGGTCAGGCAAGGACCAATGTAACTTTTCTAAAGTTATATGTACTTTTCTAAGTGTTACGATATAAGACTAGTTTGTGATATATGTATGTTAGTACTCTGTGGTACTCTGTAACAAATAACATGATTTGTATTAGTAATGTATGTTAATAAATACGTTTGTATTTATTAATATATACTTACCTACCTAAATAAATTTCATCATTCATGAAAACGTCTTGAGGAAATAAGTCTGAAATCGCCAACCCGTATTTAGCAAGCATGGTGATTATGCTCAATCCTTCTCTGTATGAGAGGACACCTGTGCCCAGCAGTGGGATGATAAAAAGGTTGACGATGATGATGATGATGAAGGGGTCACCCAGTGGGGGGCAGGGACAAGAGCATCGGTCGTCCGGCAGTGAGATGGCAAACAACATGTTATCACTGCCTGGAGAACCCGAATGGGAATAGAATAGAATACTCTTTATGTACCTACTACACCATATACATTACAGAACATAAATATGAATATTTTACAAAGGGTGACAACAATTGGCGGTCTTATCGCTAAGAGCGATTTTTTTACAGACAACCTTTGGATGAAATACCAAATATTATTAACATAGATTATACAATAAATATGTACATAAAGTATATCTAACTATTCAAATAAATAAAATATATTGAATGAAGAATATTAATTATTAATTTAATTAATGAACATCAAACAAGAGCAAATAATGTGTAAGAGAGAGGATTTTTATCATAATTTTAAAAGTGGACAGATACTTAATGAGTACTCCTTACCGACAAGGGCTAGTTATTATATTATAACCGTACCTACTGCTTGAACGGTACCTTTACCGTTAAGTAAACATTACATTAGTTTCTGTGATAGATCCTTATTTATCACAGAAACTAATGTAATGTTTCAGGTTCTCCAATCACCTTAGATATCTAAGATTTCAGGCAACACTTATTCATGAAGGAACTTGAAACAGTCTTTATGATAAGGCGGGGTTTTAGGATGAGTCTGTCACAGGAACGTAGAAATTGGCACATAACACGAGAATATTATAATCACTCCGTTATATAATTAATATGTAACCCAAAATAACACAACCTTTTTTTAACCTAACCTAGAAGTGTTTTAATCTTTAGTTTAATTTTGAATCACGATTATTTAGGGTGATTAGTATGGTAACTTAATTAAAAGCCAAGCGTCTGTTCCGTTCTACAATTAACCTTCTGCCTTCAAAGCAAGAGTGAACTTGTATCTAAAAGATATCGTTCCATCATAGATTTCATCCATCTCTTTTCATCAGGCGTGCACGAATCCAAGAACAGGCTTATTTAGCAATAAGATCAAAATGAAGTGTTTGTTAAATAAAAAAAATCCATACATTGGAATAAATTGATTAATTACATACTTATTTAATGCAAATAACATTTAAAAAAATGCTTATTATAACTTGGTGTACTTGCCTTGCTCTAAAAGTTTGTTATTGACTTTTACTTTAAGGCATTTTTCAGCCAATAGTAATCGTTTAAAATAATTAAAATATAACATTTGAGCGCCTGTTGATGTACTCATTGCAATTCGCTAATTAAAATATGAAATTACTATTTCTGTTAGGCGCCTGAATACTTTTTTCAAAAATCTCTGTAATCATTACATCAGCATAAATTCGCTTTTATAATATTAAAGCCAAATTGCATTCAGTCTGCATTTGAAAATTGCTTTAAGTTTACCTATATGTATTACCTATATTCCATATTGATCTATTTTCATCAAAAATTACTGCTAATTTAGGATACACATATCTAGTTAGGACGAGTGACGTAGAATTAGTTTTAATGACAAAGTAAAATTTTCTGAAGAGCTACCTCGAGTTTTTACTTTATATTAAATATTTTTTCTCTAAAGCCTATCTTTTTCTTCAACTTGAATACCAAGATCGCCATGACATGAATGACAGCTACCCGTGTGCTAAATACGAGAACTCGTTATATGTACTTGTTTTATAACTAACCCCTTTTGGCTTAACCAGGCCGGATCTATAGAATCTACAAAATTGATTCTTTTTTTATTAAAACGTCGCCATGACCGAAATCAGTCGGAACAAATAAAAAAAATATACAGACAAATCACACAGATTGAGCTAGCCCCAAAGTAAGTTCGAGACTTGTGTTATGGGATACTAACTCAACGATACTATATTATATTTATAATAGACACATATATAGATAAACATCCAAGATCCAGGCCAATCAGGAAAAAATCGTTTTCCGTCATGACCTGACCGGGGATCGAACCCCGTGCCTCTACGTTGCAGGCAGGCGTGTTGTTCGCTGCGCCACGAAGGCCCACTAAACTAAATAACTAAATTGATGAATATACAATCATGAAACCTTAGAGGCAGCTGTGTATTAAGAACAGTTTATTCTTTAGTAATTTCTCGTTTTGTAATAAGGCAACTTGTAATAACAGGATCACAACAAATGGTTCATAGAGACACAAGATTCAAAAATTATGGACACACAAACAAACAAAAGGGTCGATTTCATCGATCCAAATCAAATATTGTTCTTTTCCGAATTTATGCGATAGCCTTTTCTTTTTTTTAATCATAAGGATTTTTCCATTTAATCGTAGTCATAATGAAAACCGATCCCAACATACTCGTAGTTGTGCCAAGACGATGCAGCTTGAGACGCCTACAAAATAAATGATGGAAAAAAACTGTAAGTAAACTTAGCTATGCTTCATTTAACAGGCGCTTGGCGAAAAAACATAAAAAATCTCTTTTTATAATAATTAACTTTTGTTGGTTCACTACAATGGTTTTTTTACCATTTGGGCATTTAGCGCTACATTTTGTAAATAGTTCATTTTTAGGGATGTTCAGGTCAAGTTCCTATTCTAACTGTTGAAGTGGTTGGTTTACTTTGAATAAAAAAAACTTATTTTATATTAATTTTATTCTAGAAGCACATTTCGTTACGGGGTATTGCAAAAGACAAGATGTAATACAGATTAAAAAACTTTTTATCCTACGCGGATAACTTCCCAAATTAGTGCATAGATGGCGCTACATGTATCATTTCAACGTTTAAGATTATACAATTTATTATTTTTACAATTTATCCTTATTACAACACTAACGAATTATAGATTCTTCAACACAAGTACCTAAGTAGGTGTACAACACGTTGTAGAGCAGTGCTGAGGCAGTGGTATCGGTCCCGAGTTACGAATTGTAGGATATAGCGGTGGTGGTGCATAATTTATACAAATTAAAGTACCTACCTACCTCTGTTTGAACCTAACGGTGAAGGAAAACATCTTGAGGTATCAGGAGCGAGGAACAAGGTGGAAAGTACGCACATCGTCCTTAGAGAAGGACGTTAATGTGTCTGACGGGCACTTGCCTCACGGCTGATGTTGGCTCGTTGCACGGTAATCTCTCACGGTCAGAAGAGATTAAAACATACTTAAAATTAATTATTAAGATAGAAAATTGACTTAGTACACAAAGTTACATTAAGCAATTTGTAAAAATTTAATTTACATGAAATAAGTAAATAATTCGACAACACGGTTGGCGCAGTGGCTGAGTGATATATACTTACTTACAACATGTAATTAACGCCCTTCCAGAAAACAGTTTGGTCAGAATCGTTTATTGAATCGGTTTACATCATTTTTAATATGGGTAATTTTTTACCTTTAAATTATTGTCATATTATTTATTAACCCTATTGTTTGTACAGATTTTTAAAATCGCAGTTTTACTTGTATACATACAAATTTAATCATTAATTAATAAATAAATAAAACCTTATTCCAAGAATGTTACAGTCTTCGTTCTCCAAGAATTGGTATAACTAATTTAATAACATTGATAAAATATTAAACAGATACGATATATTCTAACAAACTGATCAAAAAAAATGTGCCGAACACAGCAGCAGCACACATGCATATTTTTATTCGGCATACATTGGTACAGTGTGAGTGAGATGGGGCGCAATCTAAAGCATAGAGAAGAAAAAGATGGCTAGTGTTTGTCGTTTGCGCTGTTAGTGTTTGTCGTTTGTTTTTACGAGTGTATCGAGAGTGACTAAAGCGAGATACAGGACTTACCTCCTTTTGTACGCTTCATTTTTAGTGCGCTAGTGACATATCTACCTTAGTTTAATATTTTATCAATGTTTAATAAACAACAATTCATATATGTACATGTTAAATTAAAAATTCAGTGTAAGTAGGTATGTATTATGATTATAACATAATATTCTAATTGGGGTGTTTGAGGGTGTGCATTAAATACATTACATGTAGCACATCATCATCAACCTTTTCTCGTCCCACTGCTGGGCACAGGTCTCCTCTCATACAGAGAAGGATTGAGCGTAATGTATATATATACTTAGTATATAATATAGTACGTGAGCTGAGGTAGATATAAACGAATAATAAATAAATAAACGAATAATAATTATTTATTTAGTTCCTTTTACAATGTAGTACATTTACAGCCTTATAAATACTTAGTAGTACCATATTTTTAATGATAGTCTTAAATATTTATAATAAATACTAATTTAATTTACACAATTTTGAAATCTCTATGTATTGGTACTGACATCATAGCTTGTGGCGGTATCATATAAAATGATGATGATCATGCCAATAATCCATGATCATCAGTGAACTCAAAGACCTCACTATAACGGAACTTAATGCCATGCCAACCACATCGAACACAATGTATCAACGTTTGTGTGAAATCATTAGAAACGGCTAGAAAGTCTTAAAACCATGAATGCAAGAAAGTAGGTACCTATTGTATTTCGCGTCGTCAATTGGGATTCGTGTATTTTGTCCGATGAAGTGACTCCCTACTGCTGAGTAACTAGTGCATTATGAAGGAAGAAATTAAACAAATACTTAATTTATTAACAGCAGGAACCGGAGAACTTTTGATATTTTTGCGATTCTGTATCCAACCGGTAAAAAGGACAGTTTTACCAAAACTCCACTGTATCTCATGAACTGGGATAACCAAATAGTTGAAATTTACACAGGTGATGTGGTTTGCTGCTATAGTAGCAAATAATAACAGTTTTTTGACGTCCTATGATGATTTCTCAATCGCAAAAAAAAAAACGGTCGGTTGGGGAAACAAGAAAATTTCACAAGGTCAGAATACTAGTAATTGCAATTTTTTTGTCACAGAGAAAGCCATCCGATAAAGTAGACAAATCGGATAGATTTATATTAACATATAAAGCTGAAGAGTTTGTTTCTTTGTTTGTTTGTTGCTCAGGAACAACTTGTCCGATTTGAAAAATTAAATTTTGCGTTGGATTGCTCATTAATCCAGGAAGGCTTTAAGCTATATAACATCACGCTGCGAGCAAAAGGAGCGGAGCGTATAAAAAAACATCTCGAAACCTACGCGGGTGAAACCGTGAGACGCAGCTAGTTTAAAATGAATTTCAAAAAGTTATGAGAGTAACGTTGCTGCCTAACGGTACTATTGACTTGATCCATAACCTCTTTTTTCTTTTATTGTAACTGACCCGCGTCGAACCCACACACTTATCAGACCGCTAGAAAGAGACTGTCTTCGAGAGAATGCATTCCTGGTACCTGTTAGAGCACAGCGACAAACCTAGTAAATAACTCTGTTAGCGCAGCAGTTAAGCCATTGAATACTGCGCTGCATGTCGCTGGTTCGATCCCTGCACGGAACAAATATTTACCTATATGACTTACAAGTAGTGGTTCCTGTAAAATATAATTATTTTAAAGTTAAATATCATCAAACACAAGGTCTATTAACATCTAATACATACTCAAATGCACAGCAAAACCATTTGCCACCATAGTACGTAGTGTTGATGTTGGGAATATTATACTCAGATTTTAAAATGGCCTATCACTTATAACCACATAACCTAACCTTTCTCACTTAATATAAAGCCTTTTGTACGCACGACAGCAGGGCAAGCTACCCCAAACTGTCAGATATTCCCAATCAACCTTAAGCCTTAATGCTTTAGAGATAAAATTGAAAACCTAATGAAGAAATCTGACAGATTGTAGTATCTTGATTTGCTGTCGTCTGTACCTCGTTGTGCACGTGCAGACTGTGGATTTCATACACTGGAGCAGTTTACAGTGTCTGATGTAATAATACGTTCAGAGCGGTGTTATAGCTGCCCCGCTTCTGCTTCTGCAGTGCCACGGGCATGTGTGCGGAAGCGCATCGACTGTTTTCAGACCAGCATGCGCAAGCGGGCTATGTTGCGCGTCTCTCTGAAGGACCGCATCAGAAATGAGGTGATCCGACAGAGGACCAGAGGCACGGACATAGCTGAGAGGATTAGCAAGCTGAAGTGGCAATGGGCTGGTCACATATGCCGCAGGATCGACAACCGTTGGGGTAAACGAGTCCTCGAGTGGAGACCGCGTCTCGGCAAATGTAGCGTAGGGCGCCCTTGGGCGAGATGGAGCGACGACATCAAAAAGGTGGCTGGTAGTGGCTGGCGGAGAACTGCTCAGGATCGAGCTTGTTGGCGTGCCATAGAGGAGGCCTAGTTTCTAGTTGTGCCCGGTAAGTTTTGACTTATATGTGTATACACACACACAAGTCAAAAGTTACAGGTTACCCACACACAGGCTCCACAGCAACCAGAATACATACGGTAGTTGTGCGGTGGTAATTTTTATTTTGTTTTTATTTTTTCAGTAGTGTTTATAAGTTTTATATTATTATCTAAGGGAGAAACATGTGGTTGTGGCTAAGAAAAAACAGCCGCAAGATTTTATTCATCAGGTTAAGCTAAGCTTGCTGTGGTCGGTCTGGAGATAGGTGACCACCTTTATATAGAGGAGGATGGAAGGGGGGGCAAGGAAGCATCCGTGCCTCGCTGTTTGTTGGTTCCGGTTGCCACTCGTAGATCATTGACTGTCGTTACGGGTAGTCAGAGGCCCGAAAATTTTAGGAACCAGTCTTACCAAGGTGGGATATCCCTTGGTAAGATTGGTTGTCAGACTTCAACTTCCACTTCAGAGGTCAGATTTCTTTATTAGATTTTAAACTCTATCTATAGATCGTGAAGGCTCAAGGTTGATTGGGAATATTTTACAGTTCCGGGTAACTTGACCTGCTGTCGCCGGTAGATAATAATGAGTAGAAATAATGAGTTTGGTTGAGGCAGTCGATAAAATACTGGAACCAACCCCAACATAAGTAAGTATATAGTTGAGAAAAGGCTAGCAGGAATAAGTAATGTTGCTATCTAATTCCTTAGAGCTTACAACACCCATGGTGAATGGGACCTCATTATGTTGCCCTCCATTGTCTAATCAGTAGCATCAAACACCTTCGAGTTGAAGTAACACTACCAATATTGTCTGAGCACTATTACTTAAAGCAACGGAGTTTACATAAAGCTGCGTCCTGCGGTTTCACCCACATAAACGCGGTTTTACCCCAAGAACTTGTTGTTGAATCATCATCATCAGCTTGGTTCGGTTTGCTGCTGGTTGCCGATCACTCTCGGGGCGAGAGGGCGATCTATTAATGTTTAAGCGCCTGGTCAATGTTACATAGCAGCAATTCACAGATTTACCTTTTATTGTTCTTCTTTTATTGTGATAGGTGTCCGTCCTTTTTTTGATACTCTTGCCTATAACAACCCTTGCTTTTTTTAATATGAAATATAATCTAGTGCTTGACCGCAATTCCGAATGATGATAAGCAGTGATGCAATGATGGTAAAGCGCTCTAGTCTATTAGGAGTCTATTCACTCTAGCCTTGAAGATACTTAAATGTAGTCCGACGGAAACACCGCCGCTGGCAAATTGTTTCAGTCCCTCGATGTACGCGGTATAAAAGACAAGGCCGAAAAGCTTCGTTCGGATCGTTATGATATCAGCAACGTAAGGGTGGAAACTCGGCATACGACGGGTCGTCCGATGATGGATTGGAGATGGGGGAATTAAATCAAGCAATTTTCTCGCATAGTCTCCAAAAATGCATCCTAAAGAAGACCGACAGGCTGGCTACTCTTTGCCTGTGCTCTTTTTTTTATATATATATTTTATAAACTAGCGCTTGACCGCAATCCTGCCTGATGGTAAGCAGTGACGCAATCGTTGATGGTAAAGCGCACTAGTTTATTAAGAGCCAAGGTGCTCCATGCTTTGGAGCAACAGGCTCCACAGCCTGCTAAATCTAGGCCACCAATTACCCTCTTTGCACGCCTCTCCACTGAATCCAAAATAATCAGGTGGCATTTTGCAGCACCAGCCTGTGGAGGCATGAGGAACAGCGAGTAAAGTTCACTCATCCTCCATAGAAAAGGGAGGATCCTCCGACCAGACGTGTGTTATGTCTGGCGGGCACTTGCCCAATGCTTGAAATTGGGAAGTTGTGTATATGCTAGTTGCTCGGTAAACTCTGATTGCGAGATGTAGAATTCGTGTGACATCAGTATGACACGATGTTGATTTGTGGCGTTTGTAGGTAGGTGTAGTACCGCTACAAGCCCAAATGTGGCTGCAGTACTCCGCACAACACGTTGCCAATTAAATTTGCTTATATTGAGTACTAGCTTTCCGCCCGCGGCTTCGCCCGCGTGGAGTTCGGTTATATCGCGCTTTTAGATTTCCCTCGGGAACATCAAATTTTCCCGAGATAAAAAGTACCCTATTGTTTAATCCGGACTTCTAACTTTACGTGTGCAAATTTTCAATGAAATCGGTTGAATAGTTACGGCGTGAAAGCGGAACAAACAAACAAACTCACTTTCCCATTTATAATATTAGATTCACATTATTCCTTCGTATCATAGTATTTGCCTTAAGGCGGTTCCAGGGGAAAAATTCACCGCAGGCCGTTTTTATGTAGTTTTTCGGAGCTATCTACTCTATATCCAAAAGAAATATCAACTTATTCAAAATACATAAATTTTCTCCATAATCTTGGCTCCAAAATTGTAGATTTTTTTTTTTACTAAGCATAATGTTTAAATAATTCCTTCACAACGAAACCTCTGACAAGAGAAATAATTATCAAAAACGTGCATCTCCTCGAAAAGTAAGCATTATTTAGATTTCGTTCTTACACTAATGGATAGACAATTTCATGACGAACATTATTGTAGAAATATTTTTTTTAAACGACCAAAACAAAAATTTTATTCAGCAATCTGAGCGTATTCCCCATCATTTCTCTTGCCCGAGCTATTGAGATTCAGTATGCCACAAGCTCTCGAAGGGGGAACCCGTGTCGTTCGTAATCGTTCGGCTTATATCCAGCAGTGGACGTCTTTCGGCTGAAATGATGATGATGATGATGATGAGTATTTTTTGGAAATCTGACTGACGGACTAATTAGGTTTTTTTAGTCAAATACCCTATTGCATAAGTTGATAAAAAATGCTATGCAATAGCTTTACCGCGGCAGTTCCCGAGTGCCACATATTTTTTTTTTAATTAGAAAGATTATATCTTCAAGGTAGTCTCATGTTAAGGAAATTAGGGTCTGATGATGGAAGACTAAGGAAACCTAGGAGAAATTTAAAAAATCATAGGGGCGCCTAGGGCGTTTCTATGTTTTTTTCATTAAGTGTTTTAACGCACTACAATTTAGTAAAGTTCGGAGTTGATGATGGAGCCGGAAGACAGCCGAGGGATCTCCTTAACGATTCACATCAGCTGCCTCGTGTTTGTGCTTAATAAATTTATATTGATAAGAACTTTACACCTAAATGAGTTGTGATTGTCATTAAAGCTCTGATGATGAAGACAAAGGCCAGTTAAGGGAACTCCTCAAAGGTTTACAATAGTTACCTTGTGTTTGGACTTAATTCATTTATATTGATGAAAACTTTACACCCATATAGGTTTAAATGAAGGTATGCAATAGATCTGATGATGAAGACCATAGACAGTCGAGGGAATTCCTCAACCATTTTACAACACTGTGCTTTAACATAGTACAAACACTACCTACTCGTCATGCTTATGCAAAAATCAATTAAAATCAAGAGACTGAATTTAAGTTGTGTTATTTCATTGCGTTATTTCTAGAAATGCTCATACTTTCATTGTGGTCTTATAGGAATTAAAGCAAACGAAATACGTCGTTTGCTTGCAGGCCTTTTCCAAATATGCTGCCGTCAGCGTCCAGTCTGACCGGATATTGTATTAGTCAGATGTTTATTATTTTTCTGCAAAAGGAAGCTTTGTGTAAATAATATTATAGTATATGTATTTGTTTTTTTTATACGATAATTTTATTTTTTACAATTTACGTATTTGTTTTATTAAACGAGAATAATAATATAATTTCAGTCTTGCCTGAACCCAAAAAAAACATCAAATCTTTTTTTTATGTAGGTTTCCTGTCTGCAGAAATTTATTTGACCCTGATTACGTTTTCCCTTAAAATAATAAATAATGATAAATTAACCTTTATTATATTATTTTTCTATCCCTTTGACCATCTGACTTAGCTAACTTTCAATCTACAAAACTAACTTCCAACCCTGAAGTTGCAGTCATAACATATTTAGTTGTAAAGGTCTAATCAATACAAATTAAGTAAGTCCAAACACATGACAGTTGCTCCCGATGTGGATTCCCTTGATTCTCTGTCATCTCCATCATCAGGTCAAGCCCGAATCTTCACGGTTTTATAGTATGGTCCGATATAAATACGAGTATCAAGTTTTCACCCGAAGCGTGCCTACAATTTTCGATAATTGGCCTAAATTTCTTAGAATTTCTATTATCGACACTGACGTGGTAACAATGAGATTACATAGGCAGCATACTCTTTCATATAAAAAAATAATGGTCAAAATCGGTTCATTAACGATAAAGTTATCAGCGAGCACATATAAATCGAATTGAGAACCACACTTTTGGGAAGTCGGTTAAAAAATAAAATACGCAAAATTTTTATTATGAAGTATCGTCAACATTTGTTTCAGTCTATAATAACCAAAAGTATTTGGGCGCACCAATAAACAAAAATAAAAGTGCCATGTCGGTTACTTCTGTGGTCTATGAATTTAACTTGTATTTGTAAGTACTTCGTCCGCCAGACGGCGCTAGTAATATTTTGCGAAGTATTGTAGAGGTGGGGCGCGGTGAAGAGGGAGCAAATGCTCGAGGTCATTTGGTGAGGGTACGACCTTAAATTCCCGTTCACTTGTTCAATCTGTTTAGAGTCAGTGTTACGTCAAAACCCAAGTTATACTGGCCCCGTTTCTTTTGTTAACCGACTTCAAAAAAGAGAAGGTTACTCAATTCGACCGTATATATATATGCTTTTGTTTCTATGTTTGTTCGCGCATAACTTCGTCGTTTATGAACCGATTTTGATAATTCTTTTTCTGTTGGAAAGAAGACGTTCCCAAGGTGGTCCCATGATAAGGGTTTGATGGTAGAAGACCAGAGAAAACAAGGGGAACTTTCAAAAATTGCAGGGGCGACTAGTGCATTTCTTAGCATTTTCATTAAGTATTTTAAAGCATTACAATTTAATAAAGGTCTGGAGTAGATCTGATGATGAAGCCGGGAGACAGTCGAAGGAACTCTTCAACAATTCACAGCAGCTACTTTATGTTTGGGCTCGATTAATTTGTATTGATAAGAACTTTACACCTAGATGGGTTGTAACTGTCATAAGAGCTCTCATGATGAAGACAAAGGCCAGTTCCGGGAACTCCTCAACGGTTTACAGTAGCTACTTTGTAGTTGGACTTCATTCATTTATATTGATGAGACCTTTGCACCCATTGGGTTAAAATAATGGTCTGCAGTAAATTTGATGATGAAGACCACAGGCAGTTGAGGGAATACTAAGGTACGGGTAAAAATTAAAGTAAACAAAATTACGTCGTTTCCCAACTATATTTGCGTCAGCTTCCAGTCTGACGGATGCAACTGAATACATAGTACTTTTAACAACTAAAAAGTGTAAAATAAAAACTTTTTTACAAAAAAACAACCGACTTCCAAAAACCACTACAAAGTGAAAAATAACTAATTTCGGAAGTCGGTGTCTTTGGTTTTGTATATTCGTTTTTTGACACCGACTTCCGAAATTAGTTATTTTTCACTTTGTAGTGGTTTTTGGAAGTCGGTTGTTTTTTTGTAAAAAAGTTTTTTTCACAAACTAAATTAAACTTTTTCTTTTATTTCATTAAGAAAAGGACAGAAGATAACAGTTGTTTGGTCATATCGAATGAAGTAGTTAGCGCAGATGATGTATGTAGGGTACCTAGTTAATCGCTATGTTTGTAATCACTCCTAAACTATAAACTGAGATGATTTCAAAAGCATTACACAGTAGTAAATTATGCTTAGGTACTATGCTAGATGATTGCAGCTACTAAATAAGTTGTTTTTAAGTTATATGGATTTCTGCAATCCATTCTAGGTCGCAAGGTTTCTCCATATGCTGGTCTTGAAGACTGAAGACGACCACGCTGGCTTACATTTTTTTTATAAGTTATAAACTAGCGCTTGACTGCAATCCCGCCTGATGGTAAGCAGTGATGCGATCGTTGATGGTGAAGTGCGCTAGTTTATTAAGAGCCTATTCACTCTAGCCTTAAAGACACTCAAATTGTATTGTGATGGAAACAACGCCGCTGGCAAATTGTTCCAGTCCCTCGATGTACGCGGTATAAAAGAGGAAGCGAAACGAAAGTCGCCGTACGCCGGGTCGTCCGATGGTGGTGGTGATGGTGGTGGAGTCATGCAATTCCCTCGCACACTCACCAAAATGCATCCTATAGAAGACTGAAAGGCTGGCTACTCTACGCCTGTGCTCCAAACTTTGGATACCGTTTCGAGTTAAATCTGGGTCGCCAATCAGCCTCTTCGCACGCCTCTCCACTGAATCGCCAAGTAGCCAGGTGACATTTCGCAGCACCAGCTCAAATGTGGCTGCAGTATTCCATACACGAGCGGAACTGTGCTTTGTACAACGTTAGAATCTGTCCTGTTGTGAAGTACCGCCGGACCTTTGCAATAACACCAAGTTTCCTGGCAGTCACCTTAATGAACTGCCTAAAGTTTAGGTTCGAGGTAATCTCAACACCCAATTTAAAGCTAAAGGCGGTCAGTGCACTCCAAGGACACATTCTGAAAAGTAGAAGCCAAGGTGAACAGGCTCCTTTTGGCGGTGAAAAGACATGCCTGTGTTTTGGCGGCATTGAATGCTACAAGATTAGTTTTGACCCGTTCGGAGACTGCCTGTAGTGTAGCACTCGTACGCTCTAACATAGCCTCTCTTTCGGACCGGATTGATTCCTTACTAGCCCGAGCTTCCGGAAGGTATCTTTCCACAACTGTGCTGTCATCTACATACCCATAGATACCGGGCATCAGCAGAACGTTAATATGCAGCAGGAACAGAGTTCCAGAGAGAACAGACCCCGTTGAGGAACACCAGCATTGGTCGACATGGGCTCCGATGAGCATCCGTTGACAACAACTCGGAGGAACCGTTCAGTCAGGAAGTCTTTTACCCAGCCAGTCAGGCCAGCGGAAATGCCGCATGCTGGAACCTTACTCAAAATGCCAGCGTGCCATACACGGTCGAAGGCCTTCAAGACATCAAGGGAGACGGCAATCGCTTCCCCATTTTTGTCAAGGGCCTCGCCCCACAAGTGGGTGGCATACACTAGTAGGTCCCCAGTTGACAGAATGCGGCGAAACCCAAACTGTCGGTCACTGAGGAGATCGTTACCTTTCAGGTAAGCCAAGAGGCGCAAGTTCAACACATGTTCCATAATCTTGCAGAGTATGGAGGTTATCGAAATCGGCCGATAGTTTGTAGGATCGGCACGACTACCCACCCTTTTTGGGCACAACCTGCACGTTGGCAAGCTTCCAAGACTTGGGCACTATACCAGTCCCAAATGAGAGGCGATACAAGCGCGTCAATACATTAGACAACTCGGGCGCATATGCCCTAAGAACAATCTTAACAAAACTTATTTAGAAGAATCTTGCAAAGAAAATAGGCTCTTTTTCATATCGTTTAGTCTACCATTCACTTCTGTTTCCCTGGTACCTGGAACGGTTAATGCAGCGCACAATGACCATTTACTACGTAACCACTATTACAATCACAATTAGGAAACCGACGAGTCGTTGTGGATTCGTTCAACCGCAACATGCACACTTCAACGAGCGCCGTTGCGTTGACACTTTCGATATTATTGCCGTTTTTTTGGTTGAGAAATGAATAAAATAGGAACCTGTATAAAAAAGTCTTGGGATACTTTGCGAATCCTGTACAACAACTCGTTCAGGGTGCTGATGGGGCTGCCGCGCTACAACCAAACCAACCAATGGCGGGAACGATTGACCACGTGATTTATCGCGTCGCGTGGTCAATCGCTCCCGCCATTGGTTGGTTTGGTATTTGATTTCGCTTCGCTATGAAGCGATGTTACTTTGTCTACAGGCCCAGGAATGTTTGCTGACGCACGTGTGGAGAGATTCGCAGCGATAATGCGCAAAAGATCTGCGTCCCTGATGCGTCAGGTGCGCGAGAGCCCCAACAATTACCTGCAGCTCATTGCTGAGAGGTTGGACTCAGACTGCATTTTTATGGAGCACTGTACAAAGGCGTATATTGTGTTCTCTTGACTGGTGGGCTCCGTCTAGCTTTTGTGATTAATTTACTTACCTAGTTTGAATTTGACATTTTATTTTTAAATTTGACATTTTATTTTGTTATTATTTTTATTATCATTTATTTTTAAACTTGACATTTTATATTATTTTTGATTTTGGCATTTTATTTTATTTTTCAATATTACATTTTGTTTTTTAATGATTCTGACATAACATAATTCTCAAATGTATTAATGAGTTTTTCAGTCTAATTTTATTATATTTTGTTTTGGAATCTATACTTCTATATATCTATATTAATATATAAAGTTGAAGAGTTTGTTTGTTTGTATGTTTGTTTGAACGCGATAATCTCGGGAACTACTGAAACGATTTGAAAAAATATTTTTGCGTTAGGTAGCCCATTAATCCAGGAAGGCTTCAGGCTATATAACATCACGCTGCGACCAATAGGAGCGGAGCATAACTAATTCCACGCGAACGAAGTCGCTGGCGGCCTCTAGTGTTATAATATGTATGTTTTTAATAGTTCATAAATAATTTAAATGTATTTTGTGTATGTGTTTTTACGAAAAACTATGGACAATTGTCTGATGCAAATAAATTATTATTATTACTATAAATAGGAACCAAGAATATTTTCAAAAATATGCTACAATCTATCAGAGCTTTAATTATGGCTTTGTCGCGGAAATGTCAAAAAAATGTTAGGACAATTTTGTTTTTAAGATAAAGTAGGAGGTACTGTACTGGCTATTTTTATCTACTGTCATGAAGAAAATGTATCGGAAGCTAATAAGTTCAGGCTGTTTAATAAGGAAAAGTGTGCAAAACGTTTTTTTTTAATATTTATAAACTAGTGCTTGACTGCAATCCAAGCAGTGATGCAATCGTTGATGGTAAAGCGCACTAGTTCATTAAGCCTATTCACTTAAAAAACTTAGGAATAGGAAGGATGACGGCAGTTGAGCGAGGTGATGCAATGTTAAACCCAAGACCAACACGACCAAACGATGCTGCGCTAGAAGGAGATTGATCTGGAGACTCTCCACGACCAAACTCCCGACACAACAACATTTGGCGCATCGTACCCGCCACACAACGCAACAAAACTGCTCAGACCCGTCCTCCTTACGGCTTCACCACACATCGTGCCGGAACACGACGAATCGCTTGGCGGCAAGACTTTGTCTGGTGGGTGGTAACTTCTGCCGGCAGCCGATGTTATCGCCCACCACCGAGTAAATATATTCTTTTATATAATATAAAATCTAAAAGAAGGCAATTATTGACAATCATAATTTAACAGGTTCAAGTAGCTTTGTAGCGGCGATGAAGGTAGTGTTGAAATAAAAGCAAAGGTAGCAGTGTAAAAATAACAACTTATATTTTCGATGCATACAACATGCTTAAGTGCAAAACCTCTGGGGCTGAAGTAGTGCCAGTACTGCTATGAAGTCGTCGCGATCTTCCAATAGGAACGCGCCTACAAAACTCTGTGAGTAGCTAAAAGAAACGAGACAGATGCGCGCGCGAGCGAGATAGCACTAACGAAAATAATGTAAATATAACGCGTTCGCAGAGCCGGCGGTCTTGATTACTATGCGATGCGTGGCTTGAAGATGACGTAGCGATGCGTACCTTACAGTACCCCCTCCTTAGCGAAGCGTACATTTGGCTTGCATACTCTGCCGGTCCTGGTGATGTATGGTTGGTGTGAAGATACAGGATTCCCGATGCTCGGCGTTCTTGCTGTGTTGGTAGGGCTTATAGCGTTTGGTGTTTCATTGCAGATGTATGCCGGTTTGAGTCTATCCAGCGATACAACTGTCTCTCGATGCGGTAGCTGAATTTTAAAGTATTTTTCGTGTCTCTGTAGCACTAGATACGGTCCATCGTAAGGTGGTGTCAGCGGCGCTCGCACGGTATCATTCCTCACAAAGACGTGTGTACACGTACCGAGGTCCTTGTGTATGAAGGGACTGACAGTTGTTCTAGCGGTAGTGCACGACGGTGAGAGTGACGTCATTGTTTGTGTGAGGCGGCGTACGTAATCTTCGTCCGACATGTTAGTCGTGGTAGCCGGTTCGAAGAAATCCGATGGCACACGTAGTGTAGAACCGTAGGTCATTAGCGCGGGACTTAGGTTGTTGTCTTCACGCAACGCTGTTCGGAGGCCAAGCAGTACGGTGTGAAGTTCATCTCGCCAGTTGGTATTTGCGCCTCTAGCCATTAACGCAGCTTTTAAGGTACGATGCCAGCGTTCTATTTGCCCATTTGATTGTGGATGGTATGCGGTCGTGCGTATGCGTGTAATTCCGAATGTTTTCATTAGCGCGTTGAACAACGACGATTCAAACTGCCTGCCTTGATCAGTCGATATACGTAATGGGCAGCCGAATCTAGCAATCCAGTTTTCATACAGTGCTTTTGCGACGATCTCAGCTGTTATCTCGCGCACTGGAACCGCTTCAGGCCATTTTGTGAATCTGTCTATTATAGTAACACAATATCGATAATCGTAAGATAGTCGAAGTGGGCCGACTATATCGATATGGATGTGTTCGAAGCGTTGCGATGGCGGGAAACTTCCTAGCGGCGTGACGACGTGACGATGCACTTTTGCTCGCTGACAGCCGACGCAGTTTCTTGTCCACGTTGTTACATCTTTGTTCATAGATGACCAGAAGAACTTTGATGTTACTTGCTTTCTAGTCGTCTTGATACCAGGGTGGCAGAGATCATGTTGCGCTTGGAATGCTGCAAAACGATGTTCCGGTGGTAGATATGGGCGGAGCGTAGATGTTGATATCTCGCACGTGATTGGTCGCTGCGTGCCGGGCAAAGTAACGGTGATGAATTTTAAGTTTGGCTGTAGTTTTAACTGCTTTAATTCTTCATCTTCTTCTTGATCACGTGATAATTTATCGTAGTTAATGTTTGAGGGACAGTGTATTTCCTCAATGCGTGATAAGGCGTCAGCGACTGAGTTTTTGTCTCCCTTTACGTACGCGATGTTATTGCAGAATTGACTGATAAAGTGTAGTTGCCGTTCGCGTCGCGGGGTGTCGCTGCTACTCTGCGGCCTTGAAAGCGCGTAAGACAATGGTTTGTGATCAGTGTAGATGATGACGTCACAGCCCTCGATGAGTCTTCTAAAATGCTTCACAGACATATAGATCGCTAGGAGTTCACGATCATAAGTGCTATATCGGGATTGTGAAGCACTCATTGTTTTCGAAAAGAATGCTAGCGGTTTCCAAGCTCCGTTGTGGCGCTGTTGCAACACCGCGCCAATGCCGTGGTCTGAGGCGTCCGTCATGATGCAGAGTGGGGTGCCGGCGATAGGGTGCGTTAGCGTCACACATTCCAATATGCTTTGTCGGCATTTTTGAAATGCTTGTTCGGCGGTCGGCGTCCACTTGATAGGTGTCTTGTCATTCTTTTTACCATTGTGCAGATATTTATTGAGTTCGCTCTGCATGTCGGCTTGATTTGGTAAACAATCTCTATAGAAGTTCAACATGCCCAGGAAACGACGAAGCTCGATGATAGTTTTAGGTTGAGGGTAACTGGATATAACTTTTATTCGTTCTTCAGTTGGTTTTATACCGTCCGCTGTTACTTCGTAGCCGAGAAAGTTGATTTTCGCCTGTGCAAATTCACATTTGTCGACGTTGAGTGATACGCCGTATTTGTTCAGGCGCTCGAGAACTTGATGTAGTAATATCTTGTGTTCTTGTTCGTTTTCTGAGTATAACAAGATATCGTCGACGAATGAAAAACAGCCCTCGATGCCGCGCAGTACCTCGTGCATGAAACGTTGGAAGGTTTGACTCGCATTTCTTAGACCAAACGTCATGCAATTAAACTCGAACAACCCAAACGGTGTTATTATTGCTGTCTTTTGTGCGTCGTCTTTGTTGATAGGTATTTTGTAATAGGCCATTTTCATATCGAGTTTTGAGAAGATCTTCTTATTGTGTAGTTGATAGGTGAAATCTTGTATCCGCGGAATCGGGTACTTATCGGGTAGCGTGACTGAATTTAGACGCCTGTAGTCGCCGCACACTCGTAGACTGCCGTCTTTTTTCTTTACCACGTGGAGTGGGCTGGCCCACGGGCTCTTGGAAGGTTGACATATTCCCATTTCCATCATCCGTTCAAATTCTTCTTTAGCTGCTTTGTATTTGTCGGGTGGTAGGGGACGAGCACGTGCGAAAAGAGGTGGTCCCGTTGTCTCGATGTGATGGACGACGTTGTGTTTAGCGGGAGTTTTCAAGGACATAGGTCGAAGTAGATCTGGATACTGTTTGAGTATGTCTTGATATGTCTGCTTGTTGCTGAGTACGTAGACGGCTTGTTGCATTGATGATATTTCTAAGGCGTTGATTGAGAGTTCTGTCACCTTGTCGATTAGCTTCTTTTGATGCAGGTCGACGAGGAGTTTAAAGTGGCGAAGGAAGTCAGCTCCGAGTATCGATGTTTTAACGTCTGCGACTACAAATGCCCAACGAAATCGTCTTCTGAGGCCTAGGTCGATTTGCAGGTCTTTCTCTCCGTAGGTATTTATTGGTGAACTGTTCGCGGCGTATAGTTTGTACGAAGTTGGCGAACATTTCTTCTTATGTATCGGGGTGGCGGCTAGGACGGAGATCTCCGCACCGGTGTCAACGAGGAAACGGTGATTAGTGTTGCGATCGAAGACACATAGGCGGTTGCTTGCTGTAGTTGCACCGACGTCCGCTACGGTCGGTGCCTCTTTTAGTTTTCCGACTTGTTTTGATTTCGCCTCGCGCAAGGTGATACGCAGCGCCTCGCATGATCTCCAAATCGGTAGTGGAAGTAGCATACTCGATTGGGATCGTTTTGATATTTCGCGGTAGACTTTGATCTTGAGCGGGAGCGCTGGTAACGGCGATGGCGTGGTCTTCCACGGCTGCGAAGTTCGGAGATTTCCAGTGTCAGCTTCTCAAGTTGTTTTGAAAGAACTTGTATTTGGGCGGACATGACATGTTGGTTGACAGCTGTAGAATCTGGTTGTGACGAGGAGACAGCTGCGATATTGCTCGACTCGGAATATTCCATCATCTTGTCTGCCATTGCCGCGAGCATGTCAAGTGACGAGTCTGTGTTCACTGACAGCACAACCCGAACTTGCGCCGGAAGGTGGTTCATCCATTCTATTTTGATGCCATCTTCGGTGATCATGTTGCCGCCGAGTTCGCGCATGCGCCGTAGCAACTGAGATGGTTTCTGGTTGCCAAGCTCCAATCCGCTAATGAGGTTCTTGAAATTTTTCACCTCGGACTGTTCGTACACGGAGAGAAGGCGTTGTTTGATGGCTTCGTACTTCTTAGTTTCTGGTGGCTTGATCACGATGTCTGTGATATGTTGAAGGTCTGTCGGTTGTAGTTGGCCGAGGACGTAACGATATTTGTTTTCGTCGCTGGTCTTCTGAGGTTCGACGATAGCTTCAAATTGAATAAACCACATGCGTGGATATTCGCGCCAGAAGGGAAGGAGACGTGACTGCACGGAGATGGCAGCGAGGTCTGTAGGCTCACTAATTGCTTGCTTGTTCTCCATTTTTTTCTCGGGGTCACCAAAATGTAGCGGCGATGAAGGTAGTGTTGAAATAAAAGCAAAGGTAGCAGTGTAAAAATAACAACTTATATTTTCGATGCATACAACATGCTTAAGTGCAAAACCTCTGGGGCTGAAGTAGTGCCAGTACTGCTATGAAGTCGTCGCGATCTTCCAATAGGAACGCGCCTACAAAACTCTGTGAGTAGCTAAAAGAAACGAGACAGATGCGCGCGCGAGCGAGATAGCACTAACGAAAATAATGTAAATATAACGCGTTCGCAGAGCCGGCGGTCAACATTCCGCGTCGCGCGCTCGCCCTGTGCGGACGTGTCTACCTCCGCTCCGCCGCTCTAGCTCGCCGCGCTTTTCGTTTTCGCCTCGCCGTGCTATCGCAGATCGCTCGTGCCGCCCACGTGCGCTTCCTGTCTAGCTCGCCGCGCTCTTTCGACCCGCTGCGCTATCGCAGATTGCTCTGCCCGCGTGCATTGAGAGTCTCGGGAGTGTCAGTGTCAGTGCACTGTGAAGTGTCTCGTTGCTGCACCTGCCGAGCTGTATCGAAAGCTGCAGCAACGCCCTAATTTATTCCTGCAGAGTGGTCAAACGTTCTACATATCCCTCTGGCAGAATAACGGTCAAACGTCCTTCATATTCCTTTGGCAGAATAACGGTCAAACGTACTACCGGGCGATTAATCAATCCCCGATCCAACGCGCCCTAGGCGTCGGTACTCCTGCCCGTTCCCCCCGTGTGTGTGTGGTGTGTGTGTCGTGCGGTGTAGTGTAGTGTCGTGTTGTGCACCGAAGCTGCTCGGCGCCGGACGAGTCAGGTTAGTGAGGTACACACCTCCCTGTCACTAGGACAGGGAGGGTCACACACCCTCCGGGCCTACAACCCGGAGGACTAGGTACCCCCCTTTTTGTAATAATAATGGACGCATGTCCTAGCCCCGCCCCTCATTACCAGGCCCTTCTGGCCCTGGTGAACGAGGTCCTCTTAAAGGACCCCGAAGTCTGCGCCAAATATGGCCAGAAATTAGCTGCCCTTCTGCAGCCAACCCCCGCCCCCCAACCCGCCCCTGCCGAAACCGAGGTGTCCATGGACACCGAGGTATTCTCGGCAAAGCGCCCCATCCCCGTCTCCTCGGATTCCTCCGAGGAGTCTCCATCCTCGTCCCCGGACGATGAAGCCGACGGCTTCATCGTAGCCACGGGAAAGAGGAGGAGAAAGAAATCTTCTTCCAATCCCGCCCCCAAATTGGCAGCCGCTGCATCCGCCAGCGGCTCGCCCACCCCCGCCCCCGCCCCCGCAAACGCTACCGCCGCCCCGCGCGCAGCGACTCCTAACCCCGCTCGCTCAGCCCCCCGAGCCGCCACCAAAATCCCTCCTCCTCCGCCTGTCTTCATTCAGGACAAGGCCAAATGGACCAATGTGTCCAGCTGGTGTTCTGAGTTGAAAATTCAATTCACCAATGCCAGGTCTACACAGACCGGCATAAAGGTAACCCTTCCGTCCTCCAAGGACTACAGGGAACTCACCAAGCTCCTCCGTAACAGAGGTGTGGCCTTCCACACCTACTCCCTCCCGGAAGAACGCCTCACTCGAGTCGTCATTCGCCGAGTGCCAAAGGAGTTAACCTCCGATGACATCAAGGTGGACCTCACCTCTCAGGGAATCCCTGTAAAGGAGGTCCACCGCATGCACAAGGCACGCGGTAAAATCCCTTACGACATGGTTCTCGTCGTCTGCAACCCAGCAGAGGGAACTACCCACCACCCCATCTTCCTAGTGAAGAGCGTCTGCTCTCTCACAGGAATCTCCATAGAGAAGCCTCACAAGAGCGGCATCGTCGGCCAATGCCACAGATGCCAGCTTTATGGTCACTCCCAGGCTCACTGCCACGCCAAACCCAGGTGCGTTAAGTGCCTGGACGATCACGGCACGGCAGAATGCCCCCGCCCCAGGGACCGAGCGCTCTGCAAAGAGCCTCCTAGTTGTGTCCTCTGCGGCACGTCTGGCCACACGGCCAACTATCGCGGGTGTCCCAAGGCCCCCAAATCCTCCTCCTCAAAGTTAGCCACCCGGGCCAACTCACGCCAAAAGCGTGAATCCCCAGGGAGTCAGATCCCAGAGCGACTGTGCCCCCAAAGGCCCAGTCCCTGGAACCAGTTGAACCACCAGAGGGCCTTCCCGGCCCTCGTGGCGACTGCTCCCCAGACCCCCCCAGCCACCCCCGCCTGGAAGGACAAGGATCCTCGCATCCGTCCTTCCACGGCCCAAAAGGCGGCTCCGTCCCCTCCTGCCCCTGCACCTCTGGCTGCAGCTTCAACCCCTACACCCCCTCCCTCGACCCCCTTGTCAGGAAACGGCCCCACAGATGCGTTTAACGTCATCTCGGGGACCTTCCTTATCTTTATGTCGCCCCGCGCCAGACAAATGGCAAGCGACTTAAAGGTAGCCATGGCAGCAGGCAATCTGCAAGCCATAATCAACATATATAACGCGTATCCAGAGATTACGCACGCCCTTTCCTCCCTCGCCTCCAACAAGAACTAATTATGGATATTACGGTCACACAAAGAACCAAGCCCCGATCCCTCAAACTGGCTCACTTCAATGCCGATGGCATCAGAGATCAGAAGTTCGAGATCTCAACCTTCCTTACAGAGTACCAGGTTGACATCTTCCTCGCTCAGGAGACCTTTCTGAAGCCTTGCCACCGCACTCCTCTAATTGCTAACTACCGTGTAGTTCGCAACGACAGGCTGCGGTGTCACAAAGGCGGTACCCTTATTTACTTCAAAAGGGCTCTTCATTGCATCCCATTGGACCCCCCACCCCTCTCACGACTCGAAGTGTCAATGTGCCGTCTCGGCATGACAGGGCACCAACCTATCACGTTAGTGTCAGCCTATGTCCCTCCCAGCAACTCTGCAGAGGACCATCAACTCCTAGCAGATGACATTACCCTTCTTCTTGGGTTGAGCGACTCCGTTATTATAGCGGGCGACCTCAACGCCAAACACACTGCCTGGAATAGCACCAGGATCAATTCCAGAGGCAGACTCCTGCTTGACCTCTCCACTCGATTAAACTTCGATGTCGTAGGCCCCATGACCCCCACGCACTTCCCCCATCAAACCGAATTCACCCCAGACGTCCTCGACATAGCGCTCCTAAAGAACGTCAACCTACGGTTAGACTCTATAGAAGCGCTATCAGAGCTATCGTCTGACCATCGCCCAGTCATCATACGACTGGCTCCCCGTACTGGCCTCCCTGACCCAGGTCTAGCACCCCTGAAGAAAGTGGTAACGGACTGGAGGAAAGTAAGCGATCGGCTGAAATCCACCACATCCCCCCACTTGGACTCCATACCTGCACGCCTCGACTCTATCGCTGACACGACAGCTGCGATCGACTCGCTCACGGATCACGTACAGTCGGTACTGAACGAATGTTCAAGGGAGGTTACAGTGACAGAAGACTGTCGCTGGAAACTCCCTGCTGACTTGCGTGAACTGTTGACCGAGAAGAACGCGGCGGTCCGTGCCTACAGCAGATTCCCCTGCGCGGCTAACAAAACCCATATGCGCTATTTACAGAGAACTGTAAAAAGACGTGTATCGGAGTGGCGTGAAGCTGGCTGGGATAAGATGCTGGATGAGTTAGAGCCCACCCATCAAGCCTTCTGGAACCTTCAGAGGAAACTTAAATCCAATGAAGTTGTGCCCATGCCTCCCCTGGTTCGCCCTGACAATTCCATCGCCTTCGATGACGATGACAAGGCTGAATGCCTCGCCTCTTGCCTAGAAGCCCAGTGCTCCCCCAGCCTCCTACCAGTAGACCAAGCTCATCTCCTTGAGGTTGACGCTGAAGTCGAACGTAGAACCTCCCTCCCACCTGTTGACGACCCTGAGGACCCCCTGCCCCCCATCACCCCTGATGAGGTGCAGGACATCGTCAAGGGTCTTCAACTCAGGAAAGCGCCCGGCTCAGACGGCATCACCAACAGAGTGATCCGCCTCTTCCCTGCCCACCTGATCATCCTCTTGACCACCATCTTCAATGGTGCACTAGGAAACAACATTTTCCCACAAACGTGGAAAGAAGCCACTGTTATAGGCATTCCTAAG
This sequence comes from Sesamia nonagrioides, assembly GCA_017933935.1. NCBI lineage: Eukaryota > Metazoa > Arthropoda > Insecta > Lepidoptera > Noctuidae > Sesamia > Sesamia nonagrioides. The sequence goes on along the minus strand of JADWQK010002333.1, from coordinate 68,613 downwards.
CCCGGTAAGCCTAAAGCCGATCCCACTAGTTACCGTCCCATCAGCTTACTCAAAGTTCTCGGTAAGATCTATGAGAGGCTTATATATAAGCGTCTCAGAGCCTACGCCGAGAACAAGGGCCTTATCCCATTAGAACAATTCGGGTTCCGTACCCAGCACTCCTGTCCGCAACAGATCCTACGCATCACTGAACATATTCACGCAGGCTTCCTGCGTGGTATGTACACAGGCGTAGTTTACTTCGATATAGCGAAGGCGTTTGACAAAGTCTGGCACAACGGCTTAATCTATAAGCTGTACCAACTCGGTGTGCCTGACCGTCTCGTTCTCATCCTACGGGACTTTCTGTCAAACCGCACCTTTCGCTACAAAATCGAAGGAGCGCTCTCCTCCCCCCGCCCCATCCGTGCAGGTGTCCCCCAGGGCTCCGTGTTAGCCCCCCTCATTTTCACGCTATTCACTAGCGACATCCCGAAAAGAAGCAAGGCTCACCTCGCTCTGTTCGCAGACGACACAGCCATCTACTGCTCGGGACGCAGCCCAGATCAGATTCGCTTCCATCTTCAAAGAGCAGTCAACTTTCTAGCTGCCTGGTTTAAGAAATGGAGAATCGAAGTCAACCCCCTTAAGAGCCAAGCGGTTCTTTACAGGAAACCGCGGGTCAGCGTCACCCTTCCACGTCCCATCACCATGGACGGCAAGCCGATCCCTTGGGAGAAGCAAGCCAAGTACCTTGGTGTCATTCTCGATCAAAGCCTCAAATTCTCAGAGCACATTAAGACGGTCCGCGCTCGCGCCGCCTTCGCTCTAGGTCGACTCCACCCCCTCCTCAACCCGCGTAGCAAGCTATCGCTCAGGTGCAAAATGCGCTTGTACACAGCTTGCATACGCCCGATTATGACTTACGCTTGTCCAGTGTTCGCACATGCCAAGCCACGTTATATCCATAGGATGCAAGTAGTCCAAAACCGATTCCTCCGTAAAGCCACAAACGCCCCTTGGTTCGTCCGTAATGAGATCCTCCATCTCGATCTCAAAATCCCCACCATCCAGCAGTTCATGAAACGCCTCTCCAAGCGTTTCTTTGACACTGCTGCCAAGCACCGCAATCCTCTCATAGCAGCGGCTGCTAATTACACTCCCTCCACCATCTCCCGCCTTCGCCGCCCTCGGCATGCTCTCTCAGACCCCGATGACCCCATTACCCTCCTCCAAGAGGCCAATAGGGCCACCAGCACACTACATAAACACAGACCGACCTACCGACCTCGCCGCCGAGGTCCATCGCGACGCGCTCCACGTAGTAGTCCCCTTCCCCGTCCCTTGTCCGATGAAGGCCAGCCCGCGCCGCAGCTGAGCCAGTAACTACAATAATGTCCCAACAATGACCTCTGAGTTTGTTTCGGCGTTTCTTCTCAGAGCTAGTACTAGGAAACGCCGTGGTCATCAAACCAACAAGTATAACTTTCGATCCAGCCGTCCCTTGCTGTCCTCTCCAGCGACGCCCTAAGCCGAGGTCCGTACCCCACAGGGGGTGCCCTTAGTGCGTAGTCGCTTAGTTTTAAGTAGTTTTATGCCCTGGCTGGAGGCTTTAATTTTAATTAAGGCATTCACAGGAAAGTTCGATTAAGTAGTAACGGTCTCTAAAGTAGCCTACCTACGAGATGTCATATCAAAAAAAAAAAAAAAAAAAAAAAAAGAGCCGGCGGTCTTGATTACTATGCGATGCGTGGCTTGAAGATGACGTAGCGATGCGTACCTTACAGCTTCTTTATTTTTATTTTTTTAAGTTAGTGTTGTTGTTGTGCGTCTCTATCAGACTCACATCAAAATAAAAATTAATTAATAGGCTACTTGCATAAACCCGTATTTTTTTTTTAAATTTACGAACCGAGTACCTAACGATCGTAATACCTGTTTTAAGTACAGTAGTTATTTTTTTTAATTTTATAATTATTCTGATTATAAAGTAGAACAGGCACGAATAAAAAGATTAACCATGAAGTAACACTCGAGTGATCTAGTTTGGCCAATTATATCTGAATTATAGCTGCAATCTACATGGTCCATACTTTACCATGCGCAAAAAATATTGTTAATTGAATTAATATTCAAATTACAGTCGGTAAGTAACCAACGAGCTAAGATGATTACGTCCAAACTTATCTAATATTATAAATGCGAAAGTAATATGTTACGGCTAAAACCCGAAGCGCGGCTGCACCTAGTTTTAACCGGTTAGAACTAGGTGTAGCCACTTACTCTTGGTTAAACCTAGTACGAGCCGATAGTTTTTGGGTAAAACTAGGTCTAGCCTTCATCATGCCGGTTACAACTAGGTCCAGCCATTCTCTGTTGGATAAAACTAGGTCTATCCGATATCATTCCGGCTAGAACTAGGTCCAGACAATTCCTGTTGGATAAAACTAGATCCAAACTCACGCGAGTCGCGCGCCCCTGCCGCCCGCTACCCGTATACCCGCGTTTGCCCTTACGCTTTGACTCGCGCTTACGCTGAAACTCTCTACGTTTCTTATTATTAGGTGTTTTTTTTTAATACCTAAAAAAGCTCTGCCGATAGCATGCCAGCTACAACTATGTACAGTGTACAGTATACAATGTACAGTGTGTAGCTTCAGAAAACGTTACGGGACTTATCACGAACTGGCATGTGTCGGGCGAGCCTTCTTGCTCAGACCATAGAAGGATCCGCTTTACACTGACCACTAGCGTGAGAGGGCCCGTACCGAAACGTAACCCGAGGCGAACCGATGTGCCCGGGTACAGGCGCCTTCTAGCTGCCCTACTAGCTAGGCACTTATCACAAACAAATATAAAAGAAATTGCACAATTGGAATACACTGTAACAAAGCTCTCAGAATACCTAATAGAAGCTTACCACGCTTGCTGTAAATTAAGGACACCGCGGGCTAACAGCAGCCGAAGTCCGTGGTGGAATCCCGAGCTCGGTAAGCTACGTCAAACACTACGAAAGCACTTCAACAGAGCCAAAAACAGTAGGCTCATAGAAGACTGGGAAACATACAAAGAAACCCAATACACCTACAAAAAGCAAATCAGAACCGCCAGAAGGATTGCATGGCGGAAATTTTGCGAGTCTATAGAAAACAACAATGAAGCTGCAAGGGTAAGGAAAATCCTATCAACTGATCAGGACGGAACCCTTGGAGCGCTGAAAAAACCCGACGGCACTTACACACTAACGGATCAGGAAACCAGCAGAGTCCTCCTGGAAACACACTTCCCGGACTGTAAACTCCTGGAGGACAGGACCTGGGAGGCTGTACCAGAATGGACTCCAACAGAGCAGGACTGGTCCAACGCCCAAAAACTAATAACAGAAGACCGGCTAAAGTGGGCTATCAACACCTTCAAACCATACAAGTCCGCGGGGTTGGATGGTATCTTCCCAGCCCTACTACAATGGAGGTTGGTGTACATCGCCCCATGCCTCGTAAATATCTTTCGAGCATGCATAGCGTATAGACACATACCCTATGCTTGGCGGGAAGTGAAGGTTATCTTCATACCCAAGCCTGGCAAATCAGACTACACGCAACCCAAATCATACCGACCCATAAGCCTTACATCCTTTCTACTAAAAACCCTGGAGAGGATCTGCGACCGGTATATTCACGACGGACCTCTCCGGGCAAATCCACTCCACAAACAACAGCATGCGTACTCCACGGGCAAATCAACAGAATCCGCGCTGCACAGCGTAGTATCCAAGATTGAATGCGCCGTGGACCACAAATGCTCAGCACTAGCCGTCTTCATCGACATTGAAGGCGCCTTTGACAAGACCACCTTCACAAGCATCAGCACAGCACTGAGAGGCTGGATCGTTAACATGCTCGGCCAAAGAGCTGTACAAATTACCGTGAACGACACCACAAGGGCCATCGTGGCGAAGGAATGTCCGCAAGGAGGCGTTCTTTCGCCGTTACTATGGAACCTGGTTGTTGACAGCCTAATAAAAACATTAAACAACAAAGGCTACTATACCGTGGGTTATGCCGATGACATAACAATAATAATTAGCGGAATGCATGAAAACACCCTGTGCAATTTAATGCACCAGGCCCTGAAAATCGTGGAAAATTGGTGTAATACACACCAACTATCTGTGAACCCAGCCAAAACCGGGCTGATCCTCTTCACAAAAAAGAGGAAGCTAACACCGCTAAATCTACCAAGATTCTTTGATGCCACCCTAAGTCTATCCGCTGAAACAAAATATCTGGGTATATACCTGGACAAACAGCTGAATTGCGCGAAACACACCAACTACATCACAACTAAAGCCAGCATATCAATGTGGCAATGCAAGCGGATGCTTGGGAAAAACTGGGGAATTAGCCCCAAGGTCACTCACCGGCTTTATACCACAGTCATCCGGCCAATTATTACATACGGCTCACTAGTCTGGTGGCCAAGAACTAGTCTGAGCACAGCCCAAAAGACCTCGAGAAACTACAGAGGTTGGCGTGTGTGGCAATCACCAGTTGCATGAGAACCACGCCTACTGCCGCCCTGCAGGCGATGTTGGGACTGCCCCCCCTTCACCTCGTTGTGAGGGAGGAAGCGACATTGGCTGCCTTCAGACTTCACCTATCGGGAACCCTGAGCAAAGACTCCAGGGTCAAATATACACGCCTGATGCTGGATGCAATCGAGAGGCGGCCAATGTTACAAGCACCCAATGACAGGGTACCAAAACTGTACTGCTTTCAAAAGTACTATCGGATAGTACTTGAAGAAGAGCAGTGCGACCACTCAGGTCCAGAGGAGTTGAGAGTGTACACCGACGGATCGAAAACCGATCAAGGAACGAGCGTTGGAGTATTCTCACAAGACCTCAACATAAATATATCCAGACTGCTAGGGATGCTCAACACAGTCTATCAAGCAGAGTGTGTGGGCATAACTCTGGCGGCCCTAGCCATAAAAGCCAGAAGAGTTGCGGACACGTGTGTCCGCATACTCACTGACAGTGCTTCCGTCCTCCAATCCCTAACGCAGGGATGCATCACATCAAGTTACTTGAGTGCCACGATGCATTGGAACGGATAACCGTACCAAACCTCAACACTGTGACACTACAGTGGATAAAGGGTCACAGCGGTTCACTGGGCAATGACGCAGCTGACGAGCTGGCTAGAAGGGCATCCAGCGCGTTGGTCAGCGGACCGGAGCCCATTGTGCCTATCCCCTTTATTGAAATACGCAGATGGCTACAAAAGCATACCTACGAACAAGCGGAGATTTGGTGGTCCCCGTCACCGGGCTGCAGGCAGTCCAGGGAGGCCATGCCATCGCTGGATGACAGGCTAACCAAAAGGTTGCTGCGCCTGGATAGGAGGAACCTACAATTGATGACGGGGATCATTACGGGCCATTGCTCGCTGAATAAGCATCTCCACACAATAGGCATAACGGACAGCCCTCTGTGTTGAGCCTGCATAGAGGCTGACGAGACAGTTGCGCATGTACTCATCGAGTGTACAGGCGTTACACAAATTAGAAACAAAACCATAGGAGCACCAAGATCTTACACAGATGTTCTCAACAGGCTAGGAGACCTGATGGGTTTCTGGAGGAAGGTGGGCTGGCTGGAATAACTGCCAAAGGCCGCCATGGTCCACGCACAATGGTCCGCTGGGGGGACTGAGTGCGGAAACCAAACCAATAACATAGAACATAGAACAACTATGTACAACCAATCCCTGTTGGATAAAACTAAGACACGCGCTGCTGATGCAGACGCTCTGAGTCACACTCGATACTATTAGCGCTGAACTACTGCAGATCTACACTTGCAGTATCTGGCGCTCACAACCTGCAGAGGTGCGTGCCTCGCTACGCCCTCCACCCCGCGCCGCTGCTGCAGATGCTGAGTCATGAGTGTGACGCGGGGCGGAAGTCGTGGCAGGGCACGCACATTAGTTTTATCCAACAGGGATTCGATATCATTCCGGCTGGGCCTAGTTCTAGCCGGAATGATATCGGATAGACCTAATTTTATCCAACAGGGAATGGCTAGACCTAGTTGTAACCGGCATGATGAAGGCTAGACCTAGTTTTACCCGAAAACAATCGGCTCATACTAGGTTTAACCAAGAGTAAGTGGCTGCACCTAGTTTTAACCGGCTAAAACTAGGTGCAGCCGCGCTTCGGGTTTTAGCCGTAACATATATATAAAGTATATAATATATTAAGTCTAGTCCACTGAATCGACCATCATGAAATTACGTACTATAACTCGCTATCAAATCAAATCATTTATTTCGGAAAATATCCATAGTTAACAACAAACGAAACTTATAAATAAAACACAAACTTATAAACTAAAATACTACATATACTTAATTGAAAAAACAAACAAAAACCTCACACGGCAGCAATATGTCTGCCGCAGCATTGCTGGATGTAAAGACAATCCAGTCGGTTGGCAATCATCGCGAGGGCGGTGTTGTCGTATGGAAGCTCTCATGCAGAAAAATATCCTGTTCCCGAGGAAAAGAACAATATCTTTCGACATCCACAATTGCTTTAAGACGCAAAATGCGGAGGAACTGCGTGTCTTTCAAGCCACATGACTTTTTGACCAGTGTTCTAACAAAAAGTATGAATTCAAAGAATTTGATGGAATTTGACATACAGACAGTTTATTATACCCTGAATGTGTGTGAATCCGTGGGATAATTACCATGAGTGAGGCTTTAAGCAAAAAGTAGTACTTGATACTTCTGAGCATCGAGCACATATCCAATATAATATAATATGTGCTCGATGCTTCTGAGCCACGTCGTGGTTGTCGTCAAATCAAATCAAATCAAAGCATTTATTAAATTACAAATAAACCAGTTACAGGCACTTTTGAATTGTTAGAAGGTCGATCAGTCAATAAGATGAAGCTAGTCGCCCATTCCAAAGAGTAGGTACCTATGGAGAAGAACGGGCAAGAAACTCCATGGACACTCTTTTAAATTTCTTCGTCTGTCTTTCTTTTATTTATTTTTTTTATCTATACTAATATATAAAGCGAATAAAAATAAATAAATAAAAAAATATTTTATTGAAAAGAAATTACAAATTATAACCTACGAAATATATTAGAGGAATTACGTTACAAACAATCAAAATGAGCCCTAACGTCTAAACTAGGCCGAGCCTGTATCATAGACGTTAGTGTACATTAAATATAAATGAACATGTGCGCTAAAAATAATTAGGTTATTAATACAAAATTTAATTTAGGTTTAAAGCTTAGGCAATAAACAAACTCTTTAGCTTAGGTTTTAGCTAAAGAGTTTGTTTATTTGTAAAATTGTTTGTTTGAACGCGCTAGTCTCAGAAACTACTGGTGCGATTTGAAAATATCTTTATGCGTTGGATAGCCCATTAATCCCGGAAGGCTTTAGGCTATATAACATCACGCTGCGACCAATAGGAGCGGAGCATATAATAAACATGTCGAAACCTACGCGGGTGAAACCGCGCGGCGCAGCTAGTAAGTTATAAACTAGCGCTTGACCGCAATCCCACCTGATGGTAAGCAGTGATGCGATCGTTGATGGTAAAGCACGCTAGTTTATTAAGAGCCTATTATTCACTCCAGCCTTGACTATGGGTAAAATAGTTCTCCAGACCTAAGTTCGGCAAAAGAGATTTTAGGAGATATATATCTCTTTAAATCTCTATATGTATTCATATAGGGAGATCCATTCGAAAACAATTTTTTTTTTTAATTTTTCGAATAAGAAAATATTCAATAAAAACTTTAAATTGACATGTAAAAGAAACACACTGTACACGCGAACTTGAAAGACGGCAAGGTCGCAATTTGTTTGTGATACTACGCTACTATTTTGATTTAAAACAGGAGGTTTCAAATTTATTTCCAATTAGAATTTTTTTTTATTCGGATTTTTTTATGCTTATTTTTCTATGCTGATATTTTTATTTTAATCTATTAATGATATATATTAACGAGTTTAAGGGAACGCCCTCTGTTATTTAACATACTATATATAATTCATTTCTGCAGGTCATAATACGCTTTCCAGTATTATGAGGCGCTGTTCTGATAACATTTTACTACACCAAGACTCATTATTCAGCTTACAGACACGGTCCTCAACTTTAAGCCTAAGTTTCGGCGACTTCGCGAAATAAAAATACAATGTAAGTATATGTAGGTGAATTACATAACACTACAATGAGGCGTACTCAAGTTAGCCGGCAGATTCAGGTACAGGAATTCTTCCCTCAATACAAAAACCCTGGAAACATTTTTCTTACTGCTTCTAAGTGGGAACAATGTTTAAAAATAAATCTAGTAATAGAGCATGTTGTATAAGATTTAAAGCTAATTTTATGAGAGGAATTTTTTTTAAATTTTTGACAGATTGCTCCATAACATAAAAATGTCTGTCGATGGAAAAATTGGCCCTTTATAAAAAAGCACAAAAGACACTGACAATAAAAAAGACACGGATTTCAACTTTCGTTTTCGAGCCAAGCATTAAAGCTGGGTATCCATTACGTTCGCGAACCTCTTGCCAGGGTCTGTCAGACTTTTACTGACTAAAACCACCCCGGTGTCTCCTCTATCACGAGCGCGCGTGGGGCCGCGGGAGTCTAAATTCTTTCACGGCCCCACACCTTCGTGCTGGCCCGGTCTGTCGGGCCTCTTCTCCTGCACGGGGTAGTGGGGTATTAAACTACCCCGTGCATCGCCTCGGTGCGCGCCGACACTCGCGTGCGCCTCCGCCTCGGGGTCCACCGAATAGGAGGCAGGGACTTCCCCATGTCCCTCGCCCCTGGACCCATTCATGGGGGGATGAAGAGGGCATTATCCACCCTTCCTCGGCGCCCGGTGCGTGCTCCGCGCTCCTGCAACAGCTCCGCACAGTGGAGCGTATCCACTGTGCGTATACACTGCGAACTTGGAGTGTACGGTGCGCGCTCCACGCTCCGCGCTCCAATGGGTGGCGGTAAATTGGGCGAACACAAAGAGGAGCTCAGCTGTGGAGCATGTGTGTTTCTAGGGAGATCGCGTACCGTCTCCATCAGAGAGGTTACGGGAGCGCGGAGCGTAAGAGGTTCGCGAACATAATGGATACCCAGCTTAAGAATCCACAGAACGCATTTCTGTGGATTCTTAATGCTCTGCCAGCGCCACGAGAAAACACGTACACGAAAATACTGGGTATACATTTAAACACACACAAACAGCCAAATCCGGAAGAACTACCTGTGTGTAGGCTATTAAAATATTTGTTCCGTGCGGGAATAGAGAATCGAACCCGTGACACGCAGCGCTGCAGTCAATCGCTCAGCAACTCCGCCAACCGTGTTGTCAATCTACAGCTGAAGAGTTTGTTGGTTTGTTTGTTTGAACGCGCTAATCTCAGGAACTACTGATCCGATTTGAAAAATTATTTTTGCGTTGAATAACCCATTAATCCAGAAAGACTATATAACATCACGCTCCTACCAATAGGGGCGGAGCATGTATAAAAAAACATATAGTAACCTACACGAGTGAAACCGCAGGGCGCAGCTAGTAAATTATAAGTGAAGACCACTCTCAGGGCCCGTTCGCGAACTTGCTGTCTTTTGTCTGAGTGGTTGTCGTAAAATACCCCACGGATACCAGGTACCAGGAATTAAGGTAAACAGATAAAAGACGTTTTTACCTTTACCGTTTTTAAATCGCTTTTGGACAGATAGAGGCGGCGAGGGAACCTTATTTTACAATAAGCGGTGACGTAGTGATAGTGGATAGTGACTGAGCATTGTTTATTGTAGTAGAGTTTGGTACAATACATAAGAAAAAGCGTCAGCTGACTTGAAAGTACCTGGATCATATTTAGGTATAACGTGAGCTTATAACATGTGAGTTGAACGCAACACTCCTGTTAATAAAGAATAATATGGTCATTTCAGTTTTCATAAAGTGTAAGAAAGCTTTTAAAAAGTTAATTACGATATTAATAACAAGAACTGTACCCCCAGAACGAATTCAGTCATATAGCAAACATGCTAATACTAATCTGTCAAATTTCTTCAATAGATTTTGACCGTTATCGCTAAAACATTAAGGTACAAGTTTGATTGGGAAAATTTGACAGTTTCGGGTAACTTGACCTGGTGGCATCTATGCCTAGTTACTTTTTTTTCTCTTTATTTAAGTATTTAGGGACTTTTGTATTTAAATACATGTCAGTCCCATTGTACCTTATAATACTATCATAAGCTACACACTAAGTGAAATAAACATAATCCTTATATCTATTTGACAAAACGAAGGCTTACAAAACTATACAACTTCTTGGCCGCATAAGATAAAGGTGCAGATAAAATTTCGTTAAATAAACCTACATTGTTTTTAATTAAACCTAATTCATTAATTAATACATCCCTCTCATCCTGAAACCGGACACATTCCGTTAAGAGATGAAAAACGTCTTCTACCATATCACATTCCTCACAGTTGGGGGAGGCACATTTTTTCATTAAAAAGGCAAAGTTGTTAAGCGGCATGTGTCCGGTTCTCAGCCTGAGAGCTGTTACCAACAATTTCCTACTCATTTTACAATTTGAAAACTGCCTAGTTACTTAGCATACTTAGTTGCTAAAAGCACAACTTATACTGATAGACCTACTTTGCTTAGAAGATTGCTGAAGACTTATCCGCTGATGGTTACAGCCGCCGGCGCCCACGCATACCGTTATCCGCGGCCTACTCCACATTCCGCATCTATCCAACGCGCATGCGCACGCATCCATTGATTTATCGCCGATAAATCTAACAAAAATTATTAAGTGTTAATTCCAAAGAATACTGTGTGAAGTGAATTATAGTGTATTTTTACGTAAAGTGTCTTAAATTGTTGGATATCAAAAAATCAAAATGGTATGTTGGTAATCAATCAATTAATTTGATTTGTCGTCAATTATCGAGTCATGTTTAGCTGTGAATTAAGTGCGCTAACAGTCCTCCTTTGTGTTATACCGGTAATTTCTACAGAACATTCTATGGGAGACTATGGCTAGATTTATGGAGAAACTAATACATCTTTATTTTATTAAGTGATAACGTCTCATATACATATGTACGTACATATTATCAATAATCTGCATTCGCATACACACTCTTAATCTCTTTAGAATAGAATAGAATACTATATAGAATAAAAGCGGACCCCAGACTCCAAAGCTGAAAAGGCTTCGGATGCGACTGGGATTAACGCTGGGATGATGATGATGAGAATAAAATAGAATACTCTTTACTATGTACACCATATAGATTACAGAGCATAAATATACCTAAAGTTGGTTTCGGTTTTTCTTCTCAGAGGTAGTCAGTTACGAAACGCGGGCTACATCTAGTTTAAAAAAATATGACGTGTAAAAGTGATCAGTGATTCTACTTGCAAAATAAAGATTTCATTTCATTTCTCAATTTGTATAATTTGTATAATTTTGGACTAAATTGCTAATACATTGCTGTCTACAATATATAAAGAAAACCCTGTCCGATCCGCGAAGGTGATAACTGATTCTACTAGCCCACAAAGACAAGCTAAACTTAAAAAAAAATCCCCCTAAAAAAATAAGTATTATTTCGCAAAAAGAGGTAACTTAATACATGTGCGGTAAGCAACCCCTTCCGCGGGCGGCGGGGGCAGGGCACGCGGCACCTGTGACGTGGTCGCGTCGCTATTCGCTTATAATAATACCGGTGTTGTCACTTTTTTTAAAACTACCAAATTTCCGGGAAATTGGAATTAATTCCCGGGAAAAAAGGATTATTTCAAAATTCATTAGTATTGTTACTATGATGATTATGTAAAATTTTATTTTATATTTAGTCAAGTGTTTACCTAACCTTTATTATCTTTATGGGTCGGACAGGGTTTTCTTTACATATTGTATATTCGAAAGATAAATCTACTCAACAACTCATGTAACGTAATGAATGTGGTTGCACTAACTGTCAAAACGACGTCCATTGCTACTGATAGATGAACTGATTACCTTCTTAAAGCCCTTAGATTTCTTACTAACCACATTTTTCCTTACTTGTATACTTGTCTGTTCCAAGGGAATAGTGAGTTCTTAGATACGACAGCCTCCGTAGCGTAGCGGTAGCGGACGCGGCCGCAGCGCAAGGTGGCGCGGGTTCGATCCCCGCACAGTGCAAGTCTTTGTATGCATGAATATGAATATTTGCACTCGGTCCCGGTTGCCATACGAACATCTAGTGACAGTCGTTACGGGTTGTTGGAGCCCTCAAAAATCTAACAATTGGTCTAACTGCAATGCTTCGATGTCGCCTTCGGGTTGTGGAGGTCAGACGGCAGTCACTTCACTGAAAATGTCGAAGTTAAGCCAATTCAGCAGTTGGACTGGTAAAGCGGACCCCAGACTCCAAAGCTAAAAAGGCTTCGGATGCGACTGGGATTACCGCTGGGATGATGATGATGATGAGTGAGATCTTGGATACGTGTCCTAAAACATTGATAACAAAAAATAAGTTAGGTATTATTAAATACACACAAATATTAATTCATCTTAATCAATTAACCACGATTGTAACACACTTTGATTAATTATAAAATTGAATAAACATCACCAATTAATTATTTCATCCTTCTATTTCGTATGATAGCAAAAAGTTGAATACCTAAGCTATTGTTAGGATTGGCAACGTTAGTAATGTCTACCATTTACGTCCTCCGTGGCGCAGCGGTCAAACGCCTGCCTGCGACGTGGAGGCTCCGGGTTCGATCCCCGGCCAGGTCATGATGGAAAACGATCTTTTCCTGATTGGATTGGGTCTTGGATGTTTATCTATACAACGTGTAACATAAAGGGTATATACATAACAAAGGCATGGCATCTTTACATGATATCAAACGATATTGGAAGGGTTTTTTAATCCTATCTTTTTATGTTAGGAAGTTATGAGGAAAAACACCGCCTGTGATAGGCTACTATCATACTAGGCGCACAGAGTTATTGAAGACATTTATCGGATTTTGGCAAGTAACGTGACGGGTAACGAGTAGTTATTAACATATGTAGTGTGCTGCCACGTTTGTTATGATTTTATTTTAAGAAACACACGAAACCGAAAATTTGGTACCAATTTTTGAGTATTTTATTTTGAGTTGAAACCCTTCCGATATCGTTTGATATCATCTAAAGATGCCATGCCCTTGGTATGTATATACCCTTTTTGTTACACGTTGTATATACAATATGTAAAGAAAACCCTGTCCGATCCGTGAAGGTATTGTTAGGTATCGTTAACCGATTCTAATAATGCCTACAAAGCCGGGCTAAACTTAAAAAAAAATCCCCCAAAAAAAATAAATATTATTTCGAAAAAGCGAGGTAACTTAATGCATGTGCGGTAGGCAACCCGATAGCCCCGCCCCCCTTCACCCGCGCATGTATGCGCGGGTGAAGGCGGGGCATGCGGCACGTGGTCGCATCGCTATTCGCTCCGTCACAAATGGTGTTGTCAGTTTTTTAAAAATTACCAAATTTCGGGGAAATTGGAATTAATACCCGGGAAAAAAAGATTATTTCAAAATTCATTATTATTGTTGCTGTGATGATTATGTAAAATTTTATATTATATTTGGTCAAGTGTTTACCTAACCTTTATTATCCTTATGGGTCGGACAGGGTTTTCTTTACATATTGTATATCTATTATAGATATAGTATCGTTGAGTTAGTATCCCATAACACAAGTCTCGAACTTACTTTGGGGCCAGCTCAATCTGTGTGATTTGTCAGTATATATGTATATGTACATATGTATGTATTTTGTAAACTAACCCACTCAGCTGAGATTAAAAACTATTGAACGATTTTTAATGGAGTTATAATCTTAGTGCCGAAGAAAGTGACTTTAGCACAAATGTGATTGTATACTTAAGTTCTAAATAATATAGTGAAAACATTCACTCATTGTGTGTAGAAGCAAGAGCAATACATTATCATCAGCCTTAGAGCACAGGCGTAGAGTAGCCAGCCTTTCGGTGTTCTATAGGATGCATTTCGGGGAGTGTGCGAGGGAATTGCATGATTTAATTCCCCCATCTCCGTTCCACCATCGGACGACCCGACGTACGGCGAGTTTCCACCCTGACGTTGTTAACACCACTACGATCCCCGATTTATACCGCGTACATCGCGGGACTGGAACAACTTGCCGGTGGCGGTGTTTCCGTCAGACTACAATTTGAGTGTCTTCAAGACTAGAGTGAATAGGCTTTTAATAAACCAGTGCGCTTTACAATCAACGATTGCGTCACTGCTTACCATCAGGCGGGATCGCGGTGAAGCGTTAGTTTATGATTCAATAATAATCTATGAAACTTTCAACTGTCTAGCTGTCACAGTTCATGAGATACAGGCTAGTGACAGACATACAAACGGACAGTAAGGATTTAATAATAGTCCCGTTCTTACCCTTTAACTAACTTAATCTAACACACAGGCTGGCGGCCTGCGCGTACGGTAACAGTTGAAACTAAACCAAGGTTTCATCATCATTCATGAGAGCCCAATTGCCCATGATGAAACTTTCGTTCAGGTTTTTGATTTCCCGTGGAATATAATAATTATAGTAATAATCAGCAATATTGTAGTGATGATGATGATGTTCCCAACCGATTTCGGCCACGGCGACTACTTCGACTCCTAGCCGATGATTTGGCGCTCATGCGCACGAAGATGGCTTATGTAGGAATATTGTAGTAGCGTATATATGACACTTGAATAAGAGTTCGTCGTTTGACAGCAGCGAGGAACAGTAACACGCGATAGTAGCACGGACATCGATTAGACACACTTAAAAAGAAATAAAGTAAGAAAGAAATACATTAATTCAGCGCAGAATTATAGACACACAATATATCTAGCATAAACATACATCTCAGGTAAAAATTAAATAGAAAGTAAAAACCCCGATGTCATAGCACCAAAGCGGTCCTCGCGGCTGCACCAAAAAGGCCCAGTTCAGCAAAAATGACAGACAACTAATGCCCGAGGCTGGTTCTCAACTGAACCTGAAGTGAAGTGATGGATGTAAATTAGTTTCACACTACAATGTAACGTGTGTATGCATAAATTTAAATAAATGCGTGTTAGATAAAAGGTGGTAACGAATAGAACGAATGTATGGGCATAAATAGTGTGACATTGATTAATATAAAAAAAGAACTAAGAAAACGAAAATATAAGTAACTAGCTTTCCGCCCGCGGCTTCGCCCGCGTGGAGTTCGGTTATATCGCGCTTTTTAGATTTCCCTCGGGAAAATCAAATTTTTCCGGGATAAAAGGTAGCCTATGTTCTTTCTCAGGGTCTAAAGATTGTCTGTGCCAAATTTCATCAAAATCGGTTGAGAGGTTTAAGCGGGAAAGCGTAACAGACAGACAGACAGACAGACAGACAGAGTTACTTTCGAATTTATAATATTAGTATGGATGGTTGACTTTCGCTTGTGTATATACATAAATAAAAACATTGAATAACAAACCTGTTTAAAACAAGAGCAAAAGCAATTTACAGTAATGATAAACAATAACTACAAACACAAATTAAAAATACATAAAATTGAATCATACAAAATTAACGCAAATCAAATGAAATTACTCAACCCACAACAAGTTGAATTGTCGTTGGAGTCCTTTCTGTTTCATCATCATCTTCATCAGCCTCTACTCGTCCACTGCTGAACATAGGCCTCCTTCATGGCACGCCAACAAGCTCGACCCTGAGCAGTTCTCCGCCAGGCACTAAGGGCGTCCTACGCTACGTTTGGCGAGACGCGGTCTCCACTCGAGGACTCGTTTACCCGTACGGTTGTCGGTCCTGCGGCATAGGTATGTGGCCAGCCTTTCTGTTTAATTGCGTCCAATTAATACACAAGAAACCAATCAAGTACAAGTCTATAAAAAAAACTATTTTCTATTTTATAAAATTCTCCTCTCACAGTCTCTCCTATCCACAAAACTCCTCCAAAATGGAGGAGTTCGAAGACAAACTGTCTGAACCAATTTTAAGCAAATTTCGTATATACATTCGTTAGGTATGAGAATAGGATTTTTAAAAATTTTATATTACTTACTACTACTTACGGTGAAACCACGGTGCTCAGCTCGTCATACCTCTATGTATATTATTTTGTTTTTAATATATTTGTTGTTATAGTGGCAACAGAAATACATACATATAAATCTGTAAGAATTTCAACTGTCAAGCAATCTCGGTTCATGAGATACAGCCTGGTGACGGATATACAGACAATAGAGTTGTGGAGGCATGAGGAATAGGGAGTAAAGTTCAGTCATCCGCCATAGAAAGGGAGGATCCTCCGACTAGACGGGTGTTTTGTCTGGCAGGCACTTGCCCGATGATTGAAATTGGCAAGTTGTGTATGCTAATTGCACGGTAAACTCTGATTGCGAGATGTAGAATTCGTGTGACGTCACTCTGACGCGTTGTTCCATGTAGCGTTTGTAGGTACCGCTACAGAGTCTTAGGTCCGTATTACAGAACGTCACTCAAAACTCAAGCCCTACTTTAGTCTCGTTTCAATCCATTTGATTGGTTGAAACTAGTTTTAAGTAACGCAAGCAGAGATCAATGCTTGAGTTTCGTTCTGGAATACGCACCTTAGTGATAGGGTCAAGTTTTACCCTTTGTGTATGGAACTGTAATAAAAACAGCATTGATGTCATGAGAGAGGTTCTATTCAAACCGCCAAACGGTATCCATTAAGAGGTACTGGCCTCGATTCCCTTGTATACGACTAAATTAAATTTAAATTAAATGCATCTTTTCTTTCTATTTCTATAAGAAAAGGACAGAAGATAAAATGTTATTTTAGACCTGTCAAACTAGTGCGCTCCTTACGTGAATTAACGTATTTTTGGTCGCCATGTTTATAATCGCGTGTAAACTGTCTATGGAGTATCTTAATTTGACAGGATTGAACTAAATGTTATCTTATATCGTTTAATTAGTGAAATAAATAGAAAACATGCACTTTACTTAAAATTAGTTTACTTTTTAAACAATAGAATCAGCGCCAATTATAATTTTTTGAGAAATTGAACTGCGGTAAATTACGCGCCTTACAGTGACTTACTAAGAGCCTCCGTGGCGTAGCGGTAGGGAACGCGGCCGTTGCGCAAGGAGGCGCGGGTTCGATCCCCGCACAGTGCAAGTATTTGTATAAGCCCCGCAATTTGATATTGCGATTGGCGGCCATCTTGGTGACGTAGTCAAACTCGCACCGTCAGTACCGTTCGCAAGATCATCCCGCGCTTACGCGCATCGAATACTTTTTACAGCTTTTTGTTATGCTGTTTTAATGTTTTCTTGAGTTTTGTTACCTGTTACCCGTAGAAATTAGTAAGAAATTAATTAGTATTAGAAATTAAGTGGTTAGAAAAAACAATCTTATAGATAGTAATAAAAATATACTTGTTCCCTTGAAATTCGATAAAGAAATAAAAGTTTATTTGTCAGAATATGGATGAGTATGTATAAAGAGTGTATGTATAGTAAAATCATAAAATATAAATAAACCCATTACCCTGGCTTATTAACTTTTTATTAAAAATGTTTTTGCTAGCTGTCTTTTGTCCGACGCATGACGTCACGCAGCTGTTATTGTGACAAAGTTCCATCGCAACATCAACGTGCGGGGCTTATAAGCATGAATATGAATATTTGCACTGGTCTGGTCGTGCCTCGGAAAGCACGTTAAGCCGTTGGTCCCGGTTGCCATACGAACATCTAGTGGCAGTCGTTACGGGTTGTTAAGGCCCTCAAAAGTCTAACAATAGGTCTAACTGCAATGCTTAGATATTGCCTTCGGGTTGTGGAGGTCAGACGGCAGTCGCTTCACGGAAAATATCGAAGTTTAGCCAAATTCAGCAGTTAGACTGGTAAAGCGGACCCCAGACTCCAAAGCTGAAAAAGCCGCGGATGTGACTGGGATTAACGCTGAGATGATGATGATGATGACAGTGACTTACTCATTGACTACATTGGATTGCCAGTTTGCCACATTGGGACTACAATACAACCTTGGCTTAGTGATGTAAAATGAAAAAACAATTGGTTTTTTTTTTCATTTTTTTGAAAAAAAAAACATGAAAAAAAACTTAGCGTCGTTGTTTTTTTTCTAAATTTGTTTCAAAATCAAAATCAAAAGTCATTTATTCAAACTAGGCTGAGAGTCAGCACTTTTTGAACGTCAATATTACTTACGACAGTCCCCCAAAACGCCCACCCATCGAGACTTCCTAAGTGCTTTCGCTGGGAAGAAGAAGTGGCTGAAGAAACTTCCCAGCAGCACAGCTGTCTGTTCATTTAGAAAAAACACAATAGTTTATACAATACTATGTAGGTATAGTTTTTTTTTTCTAGCCTACGTTTTAGTTCAATTATAAATTAAATTTGTAATTTGTATAATAAATCAACATATTATTTATTCATAATTCACTACTTCCAACAATAAATCACAACTTAATTTTTTTTTTCTATTGTTGTTGTATATTAATGAATGTTGCCAATATTTTTATGAAATTTTGGTAGTATTTTATCAGAAAAGTACCGCAGGTTCGAGAATAAACCTAATACTCTATTATGTACTCTTAAGTATAAATTATTTAACGGTAAATGCCATAACAGTTTCAGATTTCATGCTCTTGAAAAAAAAAATTGGTAAAAAAAAAAACAGTTTTTTTCAGGTTTTTTTTCAAGGTTTTTTTTTTCACATTAGAAAAAAAACGGTTGTTTTGCAACAGTACCTTGGCTCCATGATTTCTCTCTCGCAAATTGGACACTTACGATCAAGTCCAACCCAAACATCCCTCGTTGATGAACAGTTCAACACAATCTATACTAAGATAGTAAGCTGAAGAGTTTGTTTGTTTGTTTGAACGCGCTAATCCCAGGAACTACTGGTCCAATTTGATTTTTTTTTGCGTTGATAGCCCATTATTCCTGGAAGGCTTTAGGCTATATAATATGGCTACGACTAACAGGAGCGGAGCATATAAAAAAAACATATCGAAACCTACGCTACGCGGATAAAACCGCAGCGCGCAGCTAGTTTAATGATATTTGGCAGAATATTTAACAGTTTTGAATGTCATGAAGGAAATTCGCATTGTCTTTTCATTCAATTTCTCTCAATCATAATCATGCAGGCACGCAACTAAATGTTACAACAGCCACTTCTAACGCCAAACAAAGATATCTAACTTCAAAAAGTTCTGCAATCCAAAATAGATTAACAAAATTCTTGAGAGTCGTGAACATGAATATAGATGTGGCAACACAGACAAATGGACATTGGCACTGGATGGATGCAGAAACCGCGACGAGCGGTTAAGGCAAGCGCAGTCACCCAGCCGAACCATGTAATTACCGCATCTAGCAAGGATGTTCATATTACTCTGTTTAGCAGTTCTTTGAATATATTACATCTGAGTAATGAGGTTCTTGCAAAAATGTTTGGCTGGTAAAATATGGTCGGATGGTCAAAATGCCAACGTATACGGGTTGAAAGGGGATATAGACGCAAACGTGGAACCTTAAATTCGGTACGTTAGTAGACCCAGGGCATTGTCTACGTCGGTTATCAGTTATACTAGTTTTTGATCAAGTAGTTCACTTTTGTGTGAAATACAAGCCGAATAACCGAAGTCAAATTTCTTCATGGCAACAGCTTTGGTGGTCGATGAAACACATCGACGTAATAAATAAGTTGTTAACTTAAAAGTTTTTGTTTTTTACCCCTTTACTTTTTACTTTACCATATTTTTCACGCAAACGCAAAACAACAAGTGCTGCATTCAAATCATACACTCCAGTATCTGCTCATGCATTTTTGGCACAACACCGCAACGATGTAATTCATTGGCAGCCTTGAAAAGGGACTAGCTAACGTGCTAAGCAGAGCGTTGTGTCAAGGAGATCTGTTCGCAGTCCGTAGACTAAATACCGAACTAGGCTCCAATTACTTAGCAGTTATAAGTTAGAAACCTTACTAATATTATAAATCGGAAAGTGAGTTTGTTTTCACGCCGTAACTACTGAACCGATTGCTTTGAAATTTTGCAGACGTAAAGTGTGGATTAAATAATAGGGTACTTTTAATCCCGGAAATATCTGATATTCCCGAGGGAATCTAAAGAGAGCGATATAACCGAACTCCACGCGAGTGAAGCCGCGGGCGGAAAGCTGGTATTAAATAGTTGCCTATAGTAGTTTGGTACGAGTGTGGAACCTAAGATAGAAACACGCTTATACGATACCACTGCGTACAGAATACACAACTAATAGAAATCTTTATTCCTAGAAACAGTAAGTTTCACCAAAAACTTTGTTGATAGAATACATTCTTTGTCGATATCTCGGTCCATAGGAAGCGCTGTTGACAGAACTATTCAGAGATAGCACTCCTTACTATAAACTTTCATTATCGTTCATAAATAAATAAATATATACGGACAAATCACATGGATTGAGCTAGCCCCAAAGTTAGTTCGAGGCTTGTGTTATGGGATACTAACTCAACGATACCATATTTATAATAGAAACGAAACGAAAAAATATGGTAAAGAAATAAGTAAAGAGTTGGAAATCAAAAACATTATTTCTATCATAAAAACGACTATTTCCAGTTGCATATACAATATTTAAAGAAAACCCTGTCCGACCCATAAGGATAATAAAGGTTAGATAAACACTTGACCAAATATAATATAAAATTTTACATAATCATCATAGTAACAATACTAATGAATGAATTTCGAAATAATCTTTTTCTCCTGGGAATTAATTCCAATTTCCCCGACATTTGGTAATTTTAAAAAAAGTGACAACACTGGTATTATTATGAGCGAATAGCGACGCGACCACGTCACAGGTGCCGTGTGCCTTGCCCCGACGGCACTGTCGAGACGTCAGGCAGTCGCTTCACGGAAAATATCGAAGTTTAGCCAAAATCAGCAGTTAGACTGGTAAAGCGGACCCCAGACTCCAAAGCTGAAAAGCTATGGATGCGACTGGGATTAACGCTGAGATGATGATGATGATGATGATAGGACTTAATGTAAAAATTATTTAATAAAGGTTAAGTTACTTTATAAATCACAAGCTGCGCCTCACGGTTTCACCCACATAAAACGCGATTCCGTTGTAATATTGGGATAAAGAGTACGCTGTATGTTAATACCTGTTATGAACGAACTGTCTGCCAAATTTCATTCAAATCCGTTTAGTAGTTTTTGCGTGAAAGAATAACAAACATCCACACATCCATGCTCGCAAACTATCTCATTAATAATTTCGCATCGCACAAACTGTGATCTTAAATCAACTATTGTATAAACTTGGTGGAACCAAGTAATCTTGCTATAAATAACTTGTCTAATAACCTTTTGAAGCAAATAAAATTAAACAGAAAATAAACGATCAGTCATCATTATTTGAGTAATCTTTTCCCAACTAAATTTTGGTCGTTTTCTCGGCTTCCAATCTAACTCATCATCAACCTTTTTATCCTCCCGGGCACAGGTTTCCTCCCATACAGAGAAGGATTGAGCGTAATCACCACGCTTACTCCATCGTCATAGTCGTGGTGGTGTAGTGGTTAAAACACCAGCCCCTCAACTATGAGTGTGCGGGTTCGATTCCAGGTCAGGCAAGTACCAATGTAAATTTTCTAAGTTATATGTACTTTCTAAGTATATCTTGGACACCAATGCCTGATATAAGGTGAAGAAAAACATCTTGAGGAAACCTGGACTTTAACCCCCTTTTTGATAAACGTTGTTTAAAGTTAACTAGTTACACATTTTTAGCCTTTTAACGTCACTTAACCGTAAGCGTCGTTTATGAATAAACACACCCGTGTTTAAAGAGTTTATTCATAAACGACTATTAAAGTAAAGTGGCTTGCAAACGTCTGAAATGTATGGTTAACGAAACGCTAATCACTAGTTAACTTTAAACGTCGTTTATAAATAAGGGGGAATGTCTGAAATCGACCAATCTTACTATATACAGCTAAATACTAGTTTTTTTAAACAGGGATACTGCCTATCTAACTTCCACAACTCAGTTACTGGATACTACCTTCGGTAAGACTAAACCAAACGCTCTGTATCTTCTTATAACAAAAAAAAACTGCTGTTACAGTCACTTCACATAATTTAACAACATAACATTTTTTTACAAACAAAATAACAATTAAGAGGATTTTCAAAGAAGCTGTTTGTTTTTTACATGCTTTTTATTAGCTTTAGTTGTATGTTTGCTTGCTTGCTTGTTTGTTTGTTTGTCCGTGTAAAATGTCCCACCGTTTTCAATGCGTTCGTTCGTTTTTTTCTTAAAGAATATGGAACTAAAATGTTTGAAAATAAATATAGTTTAAAAAACTAAAAAAACATGCTTTTAAAAAATATCAAACTAATAAGTTAAAAATAATTTAAAAAAAAGCGTGAGGCTCTTAATATACAAAAATTATGGCACAAAGCGCCACACGCTTTTTTACAGTAGGTAGATACTGACTTTGGCACTCATTAAACTTGCTAACTTCATTACCATGCCAATGCTCATTAACCTATCCAAAATATAAAAACTGTTTTACTACTACAAGTGCTTATCACCGACCTGGTTATCATTCCTAACGGTAAAATAGTTTAGTTAGTAGGGCAACATGACAGATTGCGTATAATAATAAGGCGAGGCTATGAGTTTGGAGAACTTCGTTTATTAGGGTTCCGTATCTAAAAAGTAAAACGGAACCCTATTCATTTTTTTTAATCTTTATTTTAAGGGAATTTTGAACACAGTTCACGTCAGTCCCATCATAAATTAATCTTAAGTTACATAACAAAACCTTACTTCTAATCAAAAATGAGCTTAAATATTAACTAAAGAATAAATCATTTTAGCAAAACCCTATTCACGAGACTTCACTGTCCGTCTGTCCGTCCGTCCGTCTGTCACTAGGCTGTATCTCATGAACCGCTCATGAAAATCAGATAGTTGAAATTTTCAGAGATTATGTAACGTGATTATTTTTTGTCGTTTTTGCTCCATATCAATAACGGAAATAGATAGACGCTTGAAATGTTCACAGAAGGCACCTCATTATGTGGTGGTTGCTACTCGTTAGTAAAGTTGTTTACTGTAGTTTTGTCGTACTGTCGTCTTTAGTACTGTATTTCGATAAAATGATACGGTAATACATAGGCGTGCGTGAGTCCGACTCGTACTTGGCCGGTTTAATTTTTTCTGTTAATTCTACACAATCATGTTTGTATTCGTGGTCGTGGTGGCCTAGTGGTTAAAACACCAGCCTCTCAAGTATGAGTGCGCGGGTTCGATTACAGGTCAGACAAGTACCAATGTAACTTTTCTAAAGTTATATGTACTTTCTAAGTATATCTTGGACACCAATGACTGAAGGTGAAGGAAAAACATCTTGAGGAAACCTGGACTTTAAGTCTGAAATCGCCAACCCGCATTGAGCAAGCGTGGTGATTACGCTCAATCCTTCTCTGTATGAGAGGAGACCTGTGCCCAGCAGTGGGACGATAAAAAGGTTGATGATGAGAATGATGATGATACGGTAATATACAACGTGTAACAAAAAGGGTATATACATACCAAGGGTATGGCATCCTTAGATGATATCAAACGATATCGGAAGGGTTTCAACTCAAAATAAAATACTCAAAAAATTGGTACCAATTTTCGGTTTCGTGTGTTTCTCAAAATCAAATCATAAAAAACGTGGCAGCACACTACATACGTTAATAACTAGTCGTTACCCGTCACGTTACTTGCCAAAATCCGACAAATGTCTTCAATATCTCTATGCGACTATTATGATAGTAGCCTATCCCAGGCGGTGTTTTTCCTCATAACTTCCTAACATAAAGAGATAGGATTAAAAAACCCTTCCAATATCGTTTGATATGATGTAAAGATGCCGTGCCTTTGTTATGTATATACCCTTTATGTTACACGTTGTATAGGCGTGCGCGAGTCCGACTCGCACTTGGCCGGTTTTATTTTTTCTGTTAATTCTACACAATCATGTTTGTATTCTACAAAGTGGAGAATGTACAAAGACGGGCTAATTAAGTACACCATTTATAAGTTTAGAAAGGCTGGATCGATTTCTATTACATATTCTTTAACTTGTTGGATTTGTCTCTAACTCAAATAACAGAATATAGAAAGTTCATATTCACATTCAATACATAAATATTATTTATTTTATTATTTATATTCGGTCTTATCAATACGAGGTTCGCCGGGTCAGCGATAATAAATTGAACTACTTACATCAAATTATGTCCCCAGTTTGCATATAGGTGCCGGTTAACATTTTATTACCGTCTCGAAAAGAACGTATAAGATACGTATGGGAAGTTCTTATAAGTGGAACAAAAGCCATGCACGAAAATATTATTTGCAAGTACATATTATAGGACCGCGCTACGAATTTATGAATCAATTCCGCGCACATTTAGGATACGAATGATTTGAATTTCGAAGATTATGCTTTAATCAATTTGATTTAATTAATTTCCGATATTTCTGTTTTTATTGTTTTTTTAATGAGTATAATTTTATTTTTAATAATAATGGTAATATTTACAAACTTATAAAACTAAATATACCTAAGGTGAGGTGGGGTAAGTCAAACATAGTTTTCTGTTAGACAGCATAAATTGGATTTTATGACTAAACTGTTAACCGTATCTTTGAGTTGGCAATGACGCACATAAGAAAAAATGTTATGCTTTTATAAAATGATGAATAAATTCCAATTGATGTGTTCTGAACATGTATTTTAAATAAAAAGTGTAGGTAGGTAAAACTGTTAGTCTTCCCCCAGGTCTGGGGTAAGACTAACAATTGCAAAATTATTAAAATAATATCGACTTTATGCACTTTCCGAAACAAAATTATATTTCTTCGAATATATTCAAATAAATTTCAAGTTTATTACCTTGGAATACAGTTTATATTTGCAGTATTTTTTGATTATAACAATTTGGGGCAAGACTAACGTACTATCGCAATCAGATGTACAAAACCTTTGGTTGTTAATTTAGTAAGCATGTTAGTCTTGCCCCAAATTGTTATAATAAAAAATACTGCAAGACTGTATTCCAAGGACTTTATAGTCAGTTTCGTTTTAGGACATTTATAAAATAAATAATCAGAATTAAGGAAAAACTATGCATTCTTTATTAATTTTCTTCAAATTATTAAAAAAAAAAACTTTTTTCTTCTCATCATTAAGTACGGCACTAACTCAATTCAATTTTGTATGCCAGAGAAGCTCTATAAGCAAACAACTCGCTGTTCTTAACTTTTTCCACTGCTTCTACTAATTGTTCTCTGCTATAGGAAGCCACTCGGTCAGTTTTTCTTACATAATTTCGTACCATTTTGCATTATTCTGTAATGAAAATATGTTAATTAAAGTAGGTAAGTTGCGTTTATATCGTATAAGGATAATCGATTGCATTGAATTGAAAAACCGGGCAAGTACCACTTGGAGTCGCTGTATGTTGTTAACATCCTTATTTTCAGCCAATGAAAAACAAGAATTGAATCAGAGCAATTTTATTTTTCATTTCAATTGGCTTCCGTCGTCACTTTCATTTTATTTAACCTTAAAATTATTTTTCTAGATATCTACCACAATAAAAAAAAACCTCAACTGAAAAGGTTTATTACATCTGATTTGGGGGAAGACTAGCATACGTTAGTCTTCCCCCAAAAAAACTGTTTGTCTTGCCCCACTTGGATGTCTAAAGGTTAAGTTTTTGTTTTGTAGAAAATTCAAGTAAATCGTTTGTTTTGCGGTAAATTAATATAGTCTGTTAGAAGAGAGTATTAATATTATTGTACTTACATTCAGAACACTTCAATTTAATCACTTTTTCATGGCAAAATGTAAGCACATGTAGACACTCAACCGCCTTCCGAAAAGTTTGACGCTACTGACAGATTTAATTTTGTTTTGTTGGCACTACTATCGAGTGTCAGCGACATCTATGAGCTGAGCTGAGAACTTTTACGACTTTACTGTTGCACCAACATCATGGCATTGGGAATTACGCTAAACATTTCGAGATATTTTTGAGTGTTATTCTTGCCCCAGTGATAGTCTTACCCCACCCCACCTTACTACAAATTGTTAAAAAAAAAAATTACTTAATAAAACTATTACCCTAATTAAAACTATTAATAAATTAGAATACAGCATCAAAAAATTCTTCGGCATCGCTGACGACTGGTATTGTACCCAAGAGACTGGCGGCATTGCCACGTTGAATGGCAATGCTTAGTCTCTGGCCAAGATAAAAGCCAGCCCTTGGGTCACGGGAAGTCTCATCAAGCCGCTTAGATAGTTCATTAAACGAACAATGAGCACTCAGACCCCACAACCCGACGGTTTCAACCCCAAACGGCTCGAAAATATAATTTCCGATAAGGTTTTGTTTCGCCGTTTGAGGTTTTCTGCAATCGTAGTAGCAAAGCCAGCACAGCACGTCGATCCAGGAAGATGGGATAGCGCAAGAGTATCGAAGCAAGTTGCGTCCCACACTAAAAGCCTACCCATCTTCCAAGGAAATAAGGACATGCCCATGACATTATTGTTCATAGTATAATAATGTTACATCTATTGTATGTGATATATTTATTGCTCGAATAATATCGTTGTGTGTTTGTAGAAGCTGTTACATTATACAATATGTAAAGAAAACCCTGTCCGATCCGTGAAAGTATTGTTAGGTATCGTTAACTGATTCTAATAATGCCTACAAAGCCGGGCTAAACTTAAAAAAGAATCCCCCAAAAAAAAAATATTATTTCGAAAAAGCGAGGTAACTTAATGCATGTGCGGTAGGCAACCCGATAGCCCCGCCCCCCTTCACCCGCGCATGTATGCGCGGGTGAAGGGGGGCGGGGCATGCGGCACGTGGTCGCATCGCTATTCGCTCCGTCACAAATGGTGTTGTCAGTTTTTTAAAAATTACCAAATTTCGGGGAAATTGGAATTAATACCCGGGAAAAAAAGATTATTTCAAAATTCATTATTATTGTTACTCTGATGATTATGTAAAATTTTATATTATATTTGGTCAAGTGTTTACCTAACCTTTATTATCCTTATGGGTCGGACAGGGTTTTCTTTACATATTGTATAGGTATGCAATAAGCTTCTACTCCGTTTTGAAGAAGGTAAAAATTTCATCTGGTATACATAATAATTTTTTTTCGAAGCCACAACATTGGCTGCTGGCAGAAGTTACCGTTAATCGTTTGGCGGCAAGACTTTGTCTGGTAGGTACCAAAGTCTTGCCGCCAAGGGATTTGTCGTGTTTCGGTATGATGTGAAGCTGTACGGAGGACGGCACCCTAATTGCGTAACACACTACTACTATCAATTGGCATCATTTTGAAGTATATTACTAGTCCATTGCTCTGTATGTTCGATAAATGTGTGTGCTCAACAATGTAAATAACGCAATGAATGTTGTTGAACTCAAAATGAAACCCATTGCTACTCATAATTTGTTACGCAATTACCATTCATGTCTGAGCAGTTGTGCTGCGATGTGTGCCGGGTACGATGCGCCAAATGTTTTTGTGTCGGGAGTTTGGTCGTGGAGGGTCTCCAATCTCCCTCTGGCGCAGCATCGTTGGTCGTGTTGTTAGGTTTAATCATCACCTCACTCAACTGCCGTCTCCCTACCTATTCAATCAGTTTTTTTTTTTGAGTGATTATACTCTTAAAAAACTAGCACGCGTTCCCATCAACGATTGCACCACTGCTTACCATCAGGCGGTATTGCAGTCAAGCACTAGTTTAAAATTATAAAAAAAAACGAACATTCAGTAAAAGTTGTCCAATAACACAGAATAGTCCAATACTAAGTTTACTCACTAGAGATAGTCAATATTGGCTAAACCATCTTTTTTTTTAATTTCCTTTTCAGGAGAGGCACTAGACGAAGTGTTGATTTTGAATTTAAATAAATCAATAAAGTTAGGTACAAAGAGTATATTATGTCTCTATTAATATTTGAATTGACGAAGTGTGAGATGATGTGTGTAGACGCCATAAAAAATTAGACAAGGAGTTCCAAAAACAACACTTACGTGGAAGTATAATATAGCTTCGCAAAACGTCTCTAAAGTAGAAATGTGTGAACCGTTAGTGACCAGGAAAAAGTAATAATTTCAAAGGAGTTTGGAGATCTAGTCAGCTATAAAATAACCGGCCATTAATAATTTCAAAGAAAGGTTGTCATAGTGACGTATAGCCCAGTTATTTTAGGGATTTCACCTCAGAATGAGAGATAATAAGCTGTAAATTGGTATAAGCCTTTGTTTTAAAGGTTGTCCCAAAAGTCACAAATGATATCGAATCCGCGTCTTAAGATTATATAAATTACAAACTAGCGCTTGACTGCAATCCCGCCTGATGGTAAGCAGTGATGCAATCGTTAATGGTAAAGCGCGCTAGTTTATTAAGCCTACTCACTCAAAAGAACTGAGTAAATAGGAAGGAAGACGGCAGTTGAGCACGGTGATGCAATCTTAAACCCAACAACACGACCAACGATGCTGCGCCAGAGGAAGATTGATCTGGAGGCCCTCCACAACCCGACACAACAACATTTCGCGCATCGTACCCGGCACGTACATTGCAACACAACTGCTCAGACTCGTCCTCCGTACGGCTTCACCAGACATCATGCCCGAACTCGACGAATCACTTGGCGGCATGACTTTGTCTGTTGGGTGGTAACTTACGCCGGCGGCCGATGTTGTGGCCTACCACCGAGAGATATTGAAGGTCAAAGGTGGTTTTACGCGAATATCTCGCTTTCTATTGCTTAAATGATATTTTCATCCGTAATGAAAGATGTAGAGTATAAAATTCTCTGCAACTTTTGTTTTAACTTTTTTTTCATACGATCAACCGTTTTTGAGGTTGACCACTTTTTTTTACCTAATATGACTGGACTAGTAATAAACAGCGTTGTTAGTACAATGAAATCGTAAGTTATATTGTATTAAAAAGTACTGTTTTTAGAAGAAAGAAGTATTAACATCCAGCGTTGGTACCATCAATGAAATCCTAAATCTATGGTTGAATCCTAAATCTGTGGTTGGTTCAGTTCAACACTGAGATGTCACTAAGTGGTCGAACTGAGCGTTGTGTGTGTGAGCCCAGTGTGGATGATAATTGATAATGAGTCAGGGAAGATAATCAGAACAGCGACTAACAGTAGTGGAATGCTTATTCTGACCTGCAGGAATGAATACAAATAAGTGTGAGTATTGACATTGCATTACATGTTCGGACTTCGGGCGTTATGAGAAATTTTGATACTAGTAAAAGAGTTAACACAAAACACCCTGAGTTTTAATTATCATTAATTATTTCAATTTAACAAGGTTTTGAGTATGTAACAATACAATCTCCATAAAACATCCGGCGTTAAGTATAAGTTTTAAGCATAAGTTTTCATGTTTGGAAATGCGTAGTCACACGTTACATATACCTACCTACCGTAAGACTTAGACAACGTGTGACTACGCCTTTCCAAACATGAAAACTTATCTCTAAATAGTGAATATTGCATACTTCAGAATAGTATTGTATGACATTACTGTCAATTTACAACGAAGGCATCTTGGTAGAGTCTACTGTGTCCATTTACTTGCAACTACATTAGCAACTTTGTTCAGTTCAGTATTCTGAAAATCTTGTTTTATACTTTTTCAGCGTCGTTTTTTGTCGTAGTTGGGTTTTAGTTTTTTTACTTTTTATTAAAATTATGTCTCACTTGTCATGTAATATTAAAAAATGTGCGTTCGGAAATCCTTTTTACATTATTACTGGCTAAAATGTCCTTTATGACACTTTTGCGAGTAATATCTAATGATGGCAATGTTTAACAGTGCTCATATACAATATGTAAAGAAAACCCTGTCCGACCCATAAGGATAATAAAGGTTAGGTAAACACTTAACCAAATATAATATAAAATTTTACATAATCATCATAGTAACAATACTAATGAATTTTGAAATAATCCTTTTTTCCCGGGAATTAATTCCAATTTCCCCGAAATTTGGTAATTTTAAAAAAAGTGACAACACCAGTATTATTATAAGCGAATAGCGACGCGACCACGTCACAGGTGCCGCGTGCCCTGCCCCCCGCCGCCCGCGGATGGGGATGCTTACCGCACATGTATTAAGTTACCGTTTTTGCGAAAAAATATTTATTGTTTTAGGGGGATTTTTTTTTTAAGTTTAGCCTGTCTTTGTGGGCATTATTAGAATCAGTTATCGATACCTAACAATACCTTCATGGATCGGACAGGGTTTCCTTTACATATTGTATGTAATTTTAGCAACGTTTATGGTTTTTGTTACACGTCTTACAGTAGATAATATAAAGTTAACTATTATCGTAAATATCGTAAATCAAGTTAACTATTGTTTTCACATTTTTATTACACAAATCGTAAACTCGTTTTCTTACTTTGAAATAAGTTTTTATCTTTCGGCTTTCTAAGTTCTACTTACAAGAGCTGTTGTGCATCGAAGAAAGTTTGGATAAATAATAAATGATTTATTATCTGTAAGTAGGTTCTTCAAACACTTTTACTAGTCAAAGCTATTTTTAACTATATAAAAGCCAAATTGGATAAAGACTATTCTTTAACGCTTAACCGGTTTGAATGAAATCCATACTAATATTATAAATGCGAAAGTATCTCTGTCTGTCTGTCTGTCCGGCTTTCACGCCAAAACTACTGAACCGATTTTGATGAAATTTTGCACAGACGATATTTAGACCCTGAGAAAGGGCATAGGCCTTTTATCCCGGAAAAATTTGATTTTTGCGAGGGAAATTTAAAAAGCGCGATTTAACCGAACTCCACGCGGGCGAAGCCGCGGGCGGAAAGCCAGTATGACATACATCATACATGTACGCTGATTTCCTAATAGGTTAAATTTTTTATACATATATGTATACTATACTTAGTCCATACTTGAAAGTATTACAATGCATGTGTTATGCAGTTGAATTGAAAGTAATTCAAATACGCAAAATTGTATTGACAAATCTTCTTCTTCTTCTTCAGCCTATAGACGTCCACTGCTGGACAAAGGCCTCCCCCAAGGCTCTCCACGCTGACCGGTCTTGTGCTGCCCGCATCCATCGGCTTCCCGCGACCTTCACCAGGTCATCGGTCCACCTTGTTGGGGGCCTCCCTACGCTGCGTCTCCCAGTACGTGGCCGCCACTCGAGAACCTTACTGCCCCATCGGCCATCGGTTCTACGAGCAATGTGCCCTGCCCACTGCCACTTAAGTTTAGCGACTCGCAGAGCTATGTCGGTGACTTTGGTTCTTCTGCGGATCTCCTCATTTCTGATTCGATCACGCAGAGAAACTCCTAGCTCTGCTGAGGTCATTGAGCATTTTGCCCAAGTCTTCCAGGGTCTCAGTCATGACCACGATATCATCTGCGAAACGGAGATTATGATGCCAAGTCCTTTCTAGTCCAGGAGCTTGAAGACATCTTCCAACGCAGCAGTGAACAATTTAGGAGATATGACATCTCCTTGTCTCACTCCACGCTGCAGTTGGATCGGTTTCGAGTCCTGATCCTGGAGACGGACTGACATGGTGGCGTTTTTGTACAAACACTTTATCACCTCAATATATCGATGGTCAATTTGGCACCGCTAGAGAGACTGTAGCACCGCCCAAGTCTCAATCGAATCGAAGGCCTTCTCATAGTCCACAAACGCCAAGCATAGTGGTTTGTTATACTCCTCGGACTTCTGTATAACTTGCCGCAGTGTATGAATGTGGTCTATGGTGCTAAAGCCTTTTCGGAAGCCTGCTTGTTCGGGAGGCTGGAAGTCGTCGAACCTGCGAGCGAGACGATTCGTGATGACCCTAGAAAACAGCTTGTAGACATGGGTCAGGAGGGATATCGGTCTGTAGTTTTTTAGGAGGGTATTGTCACCTTTTTTTAAAAACAAAACCACCACGCTCCTGTGCCACGCCTTAGGCGGTTCGCCTTTAAGAATGATGGAATTAAATAGCTTCTGAAGCGCTTTAAGAACCGGTTTGCCACCCGCCTTCAGAAGCTCAGCCGTAATTCCATCATCTCCAGCCGCCTTATCGTTCTTGAGCTGTTTCAGGGCCATACCAATCTCGTACAGGCTGACGTCCGGGATATCGTCGGTGTAGTGTCGGGTTAGTCTGGCTCTAGGATCATTAGCCAGGCTTACAACAGGTGCGTGTGTTGATGTGTATAACTCTCCGTAGAATTTCTCAATCTCACCCAAAAGCTCAGGCTTGGAAGTGACGATCCTACCATCCCCAGTCTTCAGCTTCGCAAGTAGACTCTGTCCAACAGACAATTCTCGTGCGAACACTTTGGAGCCTTTGTTCCGCTCGATAGCCTCTTTAATACAATTTGTATTAAATTGGCGTATATCGCGAGTCAGAGACTTTGAGATTTGTCTGTTAAGGCATCTGATACGCGAAGCGTCATCAGGGGATTTAGGGGAAGATCACCTCCCGTCTTTCTTCCATTAGCCGGCGGGTAGGACCGGAGATCTTCTTCTGTCCTTTTGAACGGAGGGTTTTGTAGAACTTAGACCCTTCCGTTTGGAGAGCTTCCACAAACCTGTTGTTGTAGTCGTCCACGCTACGCATTCACCGAGGCATTCGAAGCGGTTTTGTAGTTCGATCTGAAAGCTCTCGGGGTTTTGGAGTTGTGTTGACGCTGGACGGAGCGTAGACTTCATAAGTCAAGAGCGTTCGAGCCTAATGTTGAGGTTCAAAATGCCTCTAACAATACGGTGATCACTCCCGGTTTTAACCGCATGGATCACGGAGACATCGTTGAACACTTGCCTTCTCGTTGACATTATGAAGTCCATCTCGTTTTTGGTCTGACCATCGGGGCTGAGCCAGGTCCACTTGCGGTGCAATGGTTTCTTGAAAAAAGAATTCATCGCAAAGAGTCCTTCCTTTTCCATGAAATCCATTAGCATCTGACCTCTGGGATTCCGATTTCCAACTCCAAATTGCCCCATTTTCGTCTCGTCCGCCTCTCGCATGCCCAGTTTTGCGTTAAAGTCCCCCATGACAACGGTGTAGTGGGTTTTGGAGGAATGTATGACTCTACTGACGTCCTCATACATAGCCTCCACCTCATCGTCAGAGTGTTTAGACGTCGGGGCGTAGACCTGTATAACCTTTAACGAATATCGTTTTGTTATTCTGAGTACAAGGTACGCCACCCGAGTCGAAAAGCTCCCGACTTTAACAACGTTGTTCACGAGGGACTTGTGGACAATAAACCCGATGCCACCCTGGGACAGCTGGTCGCCTTCCCGGAAATAGAGCAGGTTGCCAGACTTCAGGATTATCGAGTCCTCTCCCTCTCTTCGGACTTCAGATACCCCCACAATGTCCCAGCGCAACCGGCTCAGTTCTTCCTCCAGTTCGACAATCTTCTCATCGGTCCGTAGTGTGCGCGTGTTAAATGTTGCCAGGGCCAAAGGTCGTCGTTGGTGATGGTAGCCGGATCTCTGCCGGAGATTCTTAGCACCCCTTGCTCTGCCGTAACCAAGTCCGCTACCGTAGACTGGAATAGCGGAGCTGCCGGGGACTAGGGGCCTGGGCTGTATCGTGTGCATCATTGGGGGGGTTTGCCATAATCCCCACGCTTGGCAGGCGCGTTGGGGATCGCAGTGATTTAATATTACACAGGAGAAGCGCTGCTGCCCGCTTCCATGGTGATTTCCCTTAGTCGCCTCTTACGACACCCACGGGAGGATATGGGTTGGTACTATTCTAAGCCCGGCACCACACGGGGTAACATATTGACAAATGGCTCAACTTTATTCATTGCTGAATTTCACAAAATGTGTTTAATACCTGGTCATCCATGTTTCTTTTTTTGTAGGGCTATCACGTAAAATTAATGTCGACTTTTTAATGGTTTTTCGAAATACCAAGTTAATATGCATGTTATTTTTTGATTCTATTGAAATATGCTGCACTAGGAATTGTTAATAAATAGTTAGCATGTAAAAGGCAATATTCATGTAAATAATAGGAGATTTGTAAAACGTGAGTTATGATAACCCTGAATTGGTTTATGTACCTCTATTCTTTATCGAGCTTGGCGTTGGTATAGAATCTATACCAACGCCATCTATAGTATAGATGGTTTCAGCATTTTCTACCTGACTACTTGGAGAAAAAAGTTCAATACAAGCTTAGAGTTCTTTAAAGTCCAGACATAATTTTAGTCAGATTATAATTATGAAGACCATGTAGCATCGATGTCTAAGATGCTCTTATGAGGAAAGAACCAGACTGTTTGAGCGAACCTGTCCAGTGAAGTGCACGCATTTGTCAGAGATTGAGCAGCTCAACCCAAAACAGATTCTGAGTAAAAATATTTCAATTGTAACAGCGTCTACTCGGTGGTAGGCCATAACATCGGCTGCTGGCAGAAGTTACCACCCACCAGACAAAGTCTTGCGGCCAAGCGATTCGTCGTGTTTCGGCATGATGTCTGGTGAAGCCGTACGGAGGACGGGTCTGAGCAGTTGTGTTTCGATGTGTGCCGGGTAAGATGCACCAAATGTTGTTGTGTCGGGAGTTTGGTCGTGGAGGGTTTCCAGGTCAATCTCCCTCTGGGTTAAATATTGCATCACGTCGCTCAACTGCCGTCTTCCTTCCTATTCACTCAGATTTTTGAGTGAATGGCCTTATTAAACTGGCGCGCTTTACCATCAACGATTGCATCACTGCTTACCATCAGGCAGGATTGCGATCAAGCACTAGTTTATAATTATTAAAAAAAAATGTAATAATGTATCTTTATTATAGAGGTTAGCTTGTTTCCTATTCTATGGAGAATAGGTTATCATTACACATAAATATCCCACGACTAGAATGCTAATTGTAATTGATTATGTTAATTAAGTATCTTTAAAACGCATAAAATAGAATGCGTGGTTCCAATTGTAACAACATCGCCTCTCTTTATACGAGCGGCATATTTTAAGAAGCCGACTGCGGCAGCTCCCTCTGTGGTCTATGCGTGACACTCATTTGTATGCACACTAAAACACTTTACAAAGATTAATTTGTCACAAATCACATTATTGTCTTTCTGAGAAAATTAATCTTAACAAAACAATTTATTATTCGTAAAGTAGGCAATGAATTATTTATATATGTAAATATTTTAACAATAAAAATGTTTTCGTTCCGCTGTGTTGAATTATATAAGATTTACATGTCTTCATATATTTAGAATCTTTTGTCTTTCCGCTCCAAGTAAGGAATGACATCAGGCGGTTGGCCTCAGTGCTTTACTGTCCAAGACGCTTGTTACTTTATTTTTTGTTTTGTTTTTCTATATCTACGGCATCTTGTAGTTGGCTTTGAGAGGTTGTGACTACTTAACCGAACTATCCTGTGGTTGCTTTGTTACTCAAAGTCTCGGCCAGGAACTAAATTTTACTAAACAAAGCGCCTACACTGTAATGGCATCCCTGTGGAGCCCTGTGTGCAGCATGATAAGAACCACAGTGCTCGACTGATTCTGGATTATATTTATTTGATGTCTCAATTTAATATCAACAATCATAAACGTGAAAATTATACTACCTTCTTGAAAATTAAATCAATGGACCGCGTGGCATTTTCTATCAGTCTTATTAGAAATTTTCACTTTTTGACATGCTTTTTATTAGAAATTTTCACTTTTTGACATGCTTTTTATTAGAAATTTTCACTTTTTGACATGCTTTTTATTAGTTTCACTTGTATGTTTGCTTGCTTGCTTGTTTGTTTGTCCGTCTCTAACTCTTTGGCCTACGAGTGAGCGGCTCATTACTGTAAAATGTCCCACCGTTTTCAATACTTACGTTCGTTTTTTGTTAAAAAAGGATATCGAACTAAAAAGTTTAAAATAAATATACTTACATAGTGTAGTAAAAAAAACATGCTTTTAAAAAATATCAAACTAAAAAGTTAAAAATAATTTAAAAAAAAGAGTGAGGTGCTTTGTGCTATAATTTTTATATATTAAGCGCCTCACGCTTTTTTTCAAATTATTTTTGCCTTTTTAGTTTGATATTTTTTAAAAGCATGAGTTTTTAGTTTTTTTAAACTATATTTATTTTTAGGCATCAAAACCGTTCAGAATAGTGTCTGAGTGTAAGTTTAGGTACAAAATTATAGAAGCGTGCCAAGCAACTAAAGTTTATAGATATACACAACTATTGCTACTAGGAAAAAGCTACCAGTTTCACTCGGTGTTAGTACTTCTTTAATTACCTTTGTGCAGACTGTGGCAATATTGCCTGCAGCCCGTCTATTTAGTCATAAAACGTCGATACTAATCTGGGAAGTAACATTAATTAGATCAAATCATATATAATAATACATTCCCTCTGTGTCTTACTAGTACATTCTATCATTATTGCTTTATAATAAAAAAAAAACTTATAGCATAAGTACCTACTGTTGCAACTTGCAAGCATTGCCAATGAGCATTACCAGTCCTTATATAAAATAATTGGGTTGTATCCTAAAAAATAATTTAATATCCATCAGATAGATTTATAAAAAATATTGAACACGTATTTTTTATTTTTTCTTTCATTCAAATACTTAGGAAAATAAAGGTATTGATTTGAAATGTCGCATGGCGTCACGCCGTGGTACATAAAAAAAAGTTAAAAAACTAAAACCCAACTACGACAAAAAACGACGCTGAAAAAGTATAAAACAAGATTTTCAGAATACTGAACTGAACAAAGTTGCTAATGTAGTTGCAAGTAAATGGACACAGTAGTAATGTCATACAATACTATTCTGAAGTATGCAATATTCACTATGTAGAGATAAGTTTTCATGTTTGGAAAGGCGTAGTCACACATTACATATACCTACCTACCGTAGCACCTTGACAACGTGTGACTACGCCTTTCCAAACACGAAAATTTATCTTAACTTTATTTTTTTACTCTGTATGTTTTGTCCGCTAGAGGGCGCCACAGTAGATTTTGTGAAACCCCATATAGCCTATAACCAGCGGACAATTAAGACGCTTCTAATGATATATCATTTGTCGAATTCTGATAAGTAGTTTAGAAGTTACAAGGGAACAGATGAACATACATACATACATACATACATACATACATACATACATACATAGCCTGTCAAAATCATAACCCTCCTTTTGCTTTGCCGTAGTCGGGTAAAAATATACCACGTAATTAGCTCCCACTCCGTAACTTTAATACGCTATATCTCAGTAGTTTTTGTTAATTTCGACAAAATAAAAAATATTAAGTAGGTATTCATTTTTTTATTATCTTTATTACCCGACTACGGCAAAGCAAAAGGAGGGTTATGATTTTGACAGGCTATGTATGTATGTATGTATGTATGTATGTATGTATGTATGTATGTATGTATGTATGTTCATCTGTTCCCTCGTAACTTCTAAACTACTTATCAGA
Source organism: Sesamia nonagrioides (assembly GCA_017933935.1). Lineage (NCBI taxonomy): Eukaryota > Metazoa > Arthropoda > Insecta > Lepidoptera > Noctuidae > Sesamia > Sesamia nonagrioides. The sequence goes on along the minus strand of JADWQK010002333.1, from coordinate 30,893 downwards.
ATTCGACAAATGATATATCATTAGAAGCGTCTTAATTGTCCGCGGGTTATAGGCTATATGGGGTTTCACAAAATTTACTGTAGCGCCCTCTAGCGGACAAAACATACAAAGTAAAAAACTAAAGTTAAGATAAATATGCCGTGTTTGGTATCATTTGAAAGCCCTTTACTTGTACATTTTGAATATATATATATATTGCTAGCATTTGCGTGTGACTTTACCTGTATTCATGGGCTGGTTGCATATAATTCACATCTTTTCGTTCATAGCTTCTTTACTACTTATCAGAATAAGACCACTGCATTACCATTAGAAGGGCCTTGATATTCTGTTAGTTATGAGCTATAAAGCTTGTCACCAAATTTAGTATTGCACCCTCTAGCGGACAAAATGTTCTATGTTAATATAAAATTAAAATAAATATACCGTGTTTGGTATCACGTGAAAGAGCTTCAGGAGTGCTTTATGCTTGTACATAATTACAAGAATGCTTTAATGATGTTAAATATGAGCGATAAGAGTAAAGCGCGGATCACGGGAACTGTGAATCGCTTTATGCAATGTAGAGCAGTGTAAACATTAATAGAATATGTAATGCACTAATGAAAACGACATAAGCTGGGAGTAACTCCACGCGGTGAAGGCGGAAACAGTTTTATAACTGGCTAAATCTCCCATAAAAAGGCCTCTGCGCTATATGCCTTCGGGCTTATGTTGTTATATGTGCGTGTAGATGTAATATGTCAAGTACCAAGTTTTTAGTTCATCAGTTTAACTTTTGTTAATAATATGCGCCACAAATACACTTTAACACCAAAATAGTACAAATAAAAAAAAGTTAAAAAACTAAAACCCAACTACGACAAAAAACGACGCTGAAAAAGTATAAAACAAGATTTCCAGAATACTGAACTGAACAAAGTTGCTAATGTAGTTGCAAGTAAATGGACACAGTAGTAATGTCATACAATACTAATCTGAAGTATGCAACATTCACTATGTAGAGATAAATTTTCATGTTTGGAAAGGCGTAGTCACACGTTGTCAAGGTGGTACTGTAGGTAGGTGTGACTACGCCTCTCCAAACATGAAAATTTATCTCTACATAGTGAATGTTGCATACTTCAGATTAGTATTGTATGACATTACTACTGTGTCCATTTACTTGCAACTACATTAGCAACTTTGTTCAGTTCAGTATTCTGAAATCTTGTTTTATACTTTTTCAGCGTCGTTTTTTGTCGTAGTTGGGTTTTAGTTTTTATGACGGAATAATTTTTTTTTTTTTTTTGCTTTTATACCTTGGATACATCCCTATTATGTAGTTACACACTCTCAAATAACAATATCTATTTATTTATTTATTTCCGACGACGCTTTCCCATAGATATTATATCTATGGGCTATTTAAAACTATGTTTAAATACAAATAATGTATAACTATAAAAATTTGTCCCCGGTAACGACGACGGGAAGATAGCAATCCGGTACCGGCACCACCAAAGTTTTGCAGATTGCCGTTGACGTTGCGGCGCGACTCCAGTAACTGCACCCTCCACCTGACAGGTGTCCCGAAATAGAAAAGTGTCAGTAGGTGCAATAGAAGTGGCGCGTACCATCGTTTCTTCGTGGCGTGTTCGGCACGCGTTCGTCAGGACTCATAATCAGCCTATAATGTTCCCACTCCTGGGCCACAGGCCTTCTCTCGGTGAGACGGAGTGGGCCGTAATCTACCACGCGGGCCCAGTGCGGGTTGGTAGATGGCACTTGTCTATGAAGTCGTGGTGGCCTAGTAAGTCGTGGTGGCTTAGTGGTTAAAACACCAGCCTCTCAACTATGAGTGCGCGCGCGGGTTCGATTCCAGGTCAGGCAAACAAGTACCAATGTAACTTGTCTAAAGTTATATATACTTTCTAAGTATAGGTATCTTGGACACCAATGACTGAAGGTGAAGGAAAACATCTTGAGGGAATCTGGACTTTAAGTCTGAAATCGCCAACCCGCATTGAGCAAGCGTGGTGATTACGCTCAATCCTTCTTTGTATGAGAGGAGACCTGTACCCAGCAGTGGGACGATAAATTAAAAAAAATAGGTTGATGATGACACTTGTCTTCGAAGTTTTGCCTCTAGGACATGTCCTCACGATGTTTTCCTTACAAAGTTAAGCCTCTGACGGGGTTTGAACCTACGACCTACTAGAGCTAATGGCGCACTTGCCTCGCATTAAACTTGCTCACAAGGCAGTCATAATAATCTTGTGATTACCATATCTACTGACCTTTTATACTTAGCTTCAAATCCACGATAGCGCTACCAATCACAATAAACCTTCAATTTTTCAAACCTTTATAATTGTAGTGCTCATAACTCGCGGCCATCGCCGTAACTAGGGAAGTAGGGATATTTCCCAGGGGGAGTTTTGAATTGGCCAGCCGCGACAACGTGGTGCCTGCGCATCCGCAACTTTGTAGTTATCATGCATGGATTTTAGTTATGCTATCCTATTATACTATTGTTTTTCGTTTATCTGTCCTGCCTATACCATCGCCTAGCTCCATAAAGAATAGAGGTAAACAAACCAATTTAGGGTTATCACAACTCACGTTTTACAAATCTCCTGTTAATTACATGATTATCGACTTTTAAATGCTAGCTACTTATTAACAATTCCTATTGCAGCATATTTCAATAGAATCACTAAAATAACATGCATAATAACTTGGTATTTCGAAAAACCATTAAAAATTTGACATTATTTTTACGTGATAGCCCTACAAAAAAAGAAAGATGGATGAAATCCAGGTATTAAACACATTTTGTGAAATTCAACCAATGAATAAAGTTGTGGCATTTGTCAGAACAATTTTGCGTATTTTAATTAGTTTCAAATCAACTAATAACACATGCATTATAATACTTTCAAGTATGGACTAATTAAAATATGTATGTATCAAAAAATTAAACGTATTAGGATTTTAGCTTACATGTTATATTTCATTCAAATCGGTTAAGCGTTTTAAATAAAAAGCGTTCGAACTATCTAAACATAAATAAACTGTTTAGATTAGTAGGAAGTAGGTTTATTACTTTTATGAAAATCATCTATGTAGAAAAGATTGTTAACATCTGCCTTTTAGGCGTAAACTACTCGTTGCCTAGCAACGGTTTGTTTACCTCTATTCTTTATCGAATTTGGCTCAAATATAGAACGATGTTGTTGAAGTCGCTAATATAGTACACACTAACCAAAACAATCAAAATTGTTACATTTATTTTTATTTGTGGTCACTGTGTAATCTATACTAATATATAAAGCTGAAGAGTTTGTTTATTTGTTTGAACGCACTAATCTCAGGAACTACTGGTCCGATTTGAAAAATTCTTGCTTTGGATAGCCCATTAATCCAGGAAGGTTTTAGGCTTATATAGCCTAAAACCTTCCTGGATTAATGCGATTCTATTGGTCGCGACCAATAGAAGCGGAGCATAACTAATTCCACGCGAGCGAAGTCGCTGGCGGCAGCTAGTGTTTAATCCATACTAATATTATAAATGCGAAAATAACTCTGTCTGTCTGTCACGCTTTCCCGCTTAACCCCCTCAACCGATTTTGATGAAATTTGGCACAGACAACCTTTAGACCCTGAGAAAGGACATAGGCTACTTTTTATTGAAAAAAAAATGATATTCCCGAGAGAAATCTAAAAAGCGCGATATAACCGAATTCCACGCGGGCGAAGCCGCGGGCGGAAAGCTAGTAATTTTATAAATATGTATCGTGAGTCACGGTGTCATTTAAATTTGCTAGTAGATACATTATTGTTATTGCAACTAGTTCTACAGTAGGGATAGATTTTTTAAGAAGAGCATTATAAATACCTTCACCGAAAATTTGCCTGTTACTGGAATATTTGTAACGGATTGTAAGGTTTACTTATAATGAATGTTATAACACGAATTCCCAACAGCGGAACCAATTTTTTAAAGCTTTGTTTTAAATGACTATGAAGCAAGACATAAAACATAGTTGTATTATTTCAACATTTCCCACAGTTAACTACCTAACTAGGCAATTTAGAAAACAATAGCATTTACCTAATTCGCTTTGTTCTACCCATTTCTAGCAGCCAAAGTAGGACTAGACCAGTCAGCCCTCCCCTCTTGTAAACAATCCCCTTTTCATGTTTGCGTTCCTGGTACTTGTAGACGAAATAATAAAGTATAATGTAGGGTGTAATTGTAATTAATGTGCGTGAGAATCCCACAAGACTCCCGGAGGAAGCAGTGTCCCGGGCAGGAAGCAGTGGGCGGGATAATCTTGGCGGTGTCCTTGGACATAATTAATGCCTTTAACACCCTACCTGGAGTTTCGGAGTATTCGGGAGGCACTGCAGAGAACGATGGCCGTCAGAGTCATTAGGGGATAGTGCACGATGTCCTATGAGGCGGCCTGCCTACTAGCTAAATCCCCGCCCTAGGACCTGGAGGTGAATGACTCGTGTAACTGTGCCGGTGACACGATAGAATAGAATCTATTCTATCGCGTCAAGCAATCTATTCAATAGATTGCTTTCAGTTGAACAAAAACGAATACGGCTCACGATTATTCGCGATGTTCGAGACTGTTTGGAAATTTTTGAGGCGTATCCACAGGATTTTTCGGTCAGATTTGTGACACTGGATAAAACCTGGGTAAAAAACTACACCCCAGAGACAAAACAGCAGTTCAAGCCGTGGAAAAAACCTGATGAACTGATTCCAAAAAGAAGCCAATGCAATTTGGTCAGCTGGCAAAGTGTTGGCGTCAGTTTTTTTAGGATGCTAATGGTGTCATCACGGTGGACATGCAAAAGGTGAAACTATAAACTCTGCTTATTACTGCATCCTTTGATGTCGTTTGCGAAACATTCAAAGAGAAAAGGCCAGGATTAAGAAGAAAGTGTTGTTCCATCAGGATAATGCACGCGCTCACACGTCTGTTGAATCATCAACATCATCTCAGTGTTTATCCCAGTCGCATCCGAAGCGTTTTCAGCTTTGGAGTCTGGGGCCCGCTTTACCAATCTAACTGCTGATTTTGGCTAAACTTCGATATTTTCCGTGAAGCGACTGCCGTCTGACCTCCACAACCCGAAGGTTGTTACCTTCGGGTTGTGGAGGTCATCGAAGCATTGCAGTTAGACCAATTGTTGGAATTTTGAGGGCTTCAACAACCCGTTACGACTGCCATTAGTTGTTCGTATGGCAACCGGGACGGGAGGCACGACCAGACTAGTGCAAATATTCATATTCGTGCATACAAATATTTTCAATGCGCGGGGATCGAACCCGCGCCTCCTTACGCAGCGGCCGCGTTCACTACGGCTGCGCCACGGAGGCCGTTCAGACGTCTAGCGTCACTTGAATCTATGGCTCAAATTCGTGATTATGGTTTTGAACTACGGCCCCATCCCTCCTATTCCCCTGATTGGGCACCTTCAGACTTTCATTTATTCCCAAACCTAAAAAAACATCCCGAAGGTCAAAATTTTTTATCAAATGAGGAGGTCTAAGCTGCAGTGGGTAACTTTTTTGATCAAACTTTTTATGACTGGCATATAGGCGTTGGAAACTAGATGGAAGAAGTGCGTTAAGTGGAGATTACGTTGAAAAATAAATTGTTTATATTTTATACTAGCTGTTGTCCGCGACTTCGTCCGCGTGGACTTTAGTTTCAGCGCGCGGTAGTTCCCGTAAATTAAAAAGATTAAGAGCTCATTTGATATAAAATAAGCGCCTGTTAAAATAATGGAAGCAATATGTAGTACGACCGCGTAAGCTCCCGTTTTTGCAACATTGTTTCTTACTGCTCTGCTCCTATTGGTTATAGCGGGATGTTATATAGCCTATGTCCTTTCTCAGGCTCTAGTCTATCTGTGTACCAAATGTCATTACAATCGGTTCAGTAGTTTTGGCGTGAAAGCCGGACAGACAGACAGAGACACTTTCGCATTTATAATATTAGTTTGGATTGTTTTCTTGCTGAGGCCGTGAACTTGTCAATCCATCCTCGTAACTATGTTATTTCGGGTCAGATTCAATGATATTATTTATATTCGCAGTATAATATGGCAGATTAAAGATGTAAGTAATTTACACAGCCCCGCTAGATGACACTATCCGTTTAACCTCGGAATTTTCGAAATCCCTTCTAAAAAGTTTCAAAGTATTAGAAATGCACAGAAGTGTACAATATTATTTGTAAAAAAAACAACGTCGTTGGTTCAGAGCATGAGATACGAAAAACAAAAATAACGAAAAGCGAACGTCACTTCGGTGCTTTGAGTGTATTCAAAGTAAACTTAACATATACTAGGACTGCAGAACATTTGTGGAGCACGGAACACAACAATGTGTGTACCTATGACAAGATGACGTAGCTGTCCAAACGGAAATATGTGTGACGCAAACATGTGTGACGCCGTATAGAGGTGTTTACATTTAAATAACGTATTCTCCTGCACAGTTCTAATGTCTTGGTACTTTGTAAAAAGGCACATCATAGTTTCCGTGGTAAAACCACGTATCTGCAAGTTGGTGTTTTCTGAAGCACTTTTATCGCTAGTATCTTATTCGCTAACGCTATTGGGTCAGTAATTTATGAAAGTTACTCCAATGCAAGATAAACTCCGCTTAAACTTGAAAGTTTACTTAACTGGCACAATGGTTAGTCAGCCATAGCAATACTATTGGCATTTTATTTCATTTCATAGCAAACTATATCAGCATACATAAGTTATACTGAAGAAATTATTTATTTATTATTTAAATAATTATGTAAGTTCGTAATCTATAAAATATATGTACTTACTTATTATAAAGTGATTTGCTGAGGCTGCCAGCAAATACATAAATAATAAAATATTATAAATGCGAAAGTATCTCTGTCTGTTTGTCCGGCTTTCACGCCAAAACTACTGAACCGATTGTAATGAAATTTGGTACACAGATAGTCTAGAGCCTGAGAAAGGACATAGGCTAAAACATCTTGCTATGTCTAATAGGAGAAGAGGAGGAACATATAAGCCCCGCACGATGATATTGCGATGGAACCTTGTCACAATAACAGCGTTGTGACGTCATCTGTCACACAAAAGGACAGCTAGCAAAAGAATGTTAAATGCAAAATTAATATTAGGGTTAAGGGTTTATTTGTATTTTATAATTTTATTACACTCTTTATAAAGAGTGTATGTATAAATTAATATTAGGGTTAAGGGTTTATTTGTATTTTATAATTTTATTACACTCTTTTTATAGAGTGTATGTATAATAAAATTCATATTAATTTTGCATTTAACATTCTTTCGTAGGTATACCTACTCACCCATATTCTGACAAATAAACTTTCATTATTAAAAATTTCAAGGAAATAATTTTTGTAGACGTAAGAAAAATATACTTATTCGTATATCTTTCTTACATGTATACTATTTTTTTCTAACTACATTTCTGTTAATTTGCGAGCGGGAATTGAACCAGAGTCCATTGTGTAGTAGTTTTAATTACTACCTACATCTATCAGCTTATAAATAAAACCAGGATAATATGTAAAAAAATGTATATAGTCTTCCGAATCAGAACTGCTTTCTGTGTCTGTCGTTTCCGATTCACTGTCGTCGCCGTATTTATGACAAATAACTCGTCAGTTATTCGATCTTTATTCCAATAGGTATTCCTCTTCAAGCCGTTTAACATGATTGACTTCCTTTCGCCAGTCATCTGGAGTTATTGACGCCAACGCCTCCAACGTCAGAGCTTCAATGCGACTTTCCAACTGCTCCACATTCTTTTCTGACACCCTCATCTTTACCAGGTTCCAGATGTACTCAATGGGGTTGAGGTCGCAGTTGTAAGGTGGTAATCTAACGACTGCATGGCCATTGCCAGCTAATAAATTATCAATTTTATAATTTTACGGCGGTCTGTGCCGTTTAATTAATGCCGTTTAAGAAAGTCGATGTTGTGAGCTTGTAGCCACTCAACAATCAACTGTTTTTTATTGTTCATACTTGGTGGCCTATTCTCATCCCTACTGTGATAAGGGGCGTTGTCCATCACAATTTTGGAGTTGCGTGGTATGTTGGGTACTATTTTTTCTGTAAGCCACTTGATGAAATTCTCAGCATTCATTTGATCATAGTAATCCCCCGTTTTGGTGTCTGCTTTAAACATTAAAAGGGCATTGTCAACAAAACCGCTTTAACTTCCCGCGTGAACTATTATCCATCGGCGGCCGGGGCTGTCGTTCCGTCTCACTCCATCGGTTGTTGTTTGCCACCATTTTTCTACCGTGTAGTGTGCGTGTATCCACGTTTCGTCGAGATAAATAACGGGTCTTTTGTTATTACCAAGCGAGTCATTTTCTTTCATACGTCGTAAATATTTAGCCCTCCACGCTTAAATTTGGGGTCTTTGAATTAGGGCCAGTCTTTTTTGGTAGCATCGTTTAAATTGGTAGCCTAAATCACATTTAATTATTTTTCTTAAGGGGCCATTATGTAATTGAAGGCCTTTGGCAAGTTGGACTAAAAAATAATAATTAATCATCATTTATACGTGGTTACTCTAATCTAAATGAAATAGAGTGATATTGTAAGTATTGTTATTAGAAATATACCATCTAACTTATACTTTGTTTCTTTTTAAACTCGCATCCATATGTAGTTTCACTACCAGTATAATTAAGGTCTACTTTTGAAGCCGCCAAGATTTTGCGCATTGTGGGTATTTCTCTCCTCACCGTACACATTGAATCTAAAATATTTCTTAAAGCTATTAAGGAAAACCCGTCGAAATATTTCTTCTTTTGTCTTTTTCCTTTAGTAGGAGTTCTCATTTTGCTGCCACTGGCTGTTGCTGACTCATGCTCTCGTCTCAATTTCGTCACAGTATTTTTTGCAACGCCTGTGGCACATGCCACACACTCCGCGACTTTGATAGAATTTTGCAAAATATTTTTAATAACTGTAAGCAGTTGCTTCGGTATTAAAATGTCCGAAGCACTTTTTAAAACACGGTTTATACTTTCAAGAACTAACATACAATCCTCTTTCTCTTTAACAAAATAATTGTCCACTTTAATTATAATTTCACGAGCAAGACTATTAATTAATTTCTTACTCATTTTAACGAGTAATAGCTAACAAAACTAAACAACAAAACTCAAGAACAACAATAAAACAGGATAACAAAAACAAAAAGCTAACAAAAATATTCGATGTGCGTAAGTGGGTAAGCGCGGACTGAACTTGCGAACGGTACCGACGGTGCGAGTTCGACTACGTCACCAAGATGGCCGCCAATCGCAATATCATCGTGCGGGGCTTATAAAATGTTGCGAAAACGGGAGCAAACGCGGACGTACATATTGCTCCCATTATTTTAACAGGCGCTCCTTTTATATTAACTGAGCTCTTTCGGTTAGAAGCTTACGCGGGTCAAACCGCGGGGCACAACTAGTACATAAATAAAAAAGGGAGGGAAATAATCAATGGGCATCAAAAAATTCATCCGTATCGCTATCAACAGGATTTTTTATCCTTATTAGACACTTTTGGTTTGGCCTAAAATTGGCCAAATTTTTCGCATCACTCATTAATCACAGATCATCCATTCTAAATGTGGCCTTTGACGACCGAACGTGGTTGCAAGCCACACTTCCCATCCATTTTAGAGGCTTCGGCGTCCGTAAAGTCACCAGTATTAGCTTACCGGCATTCCCGTCCTCTGTCCCGCGCAGTCTCGAAAATGCATCCTATAGAACACCGACAAGCTGGGTACTCTTCGCCTGTATGTGCTGGCTTTAGGAGACCATTTTGAACCATGTTATACATTTCTTTATTTTACAGGGTGACACTGATGTATGGACTTTTCAAGAGATAGCGTTCAAAGCGGAGATGGATCGCCATGACGACCCCGAGTCCGAAGAAGAAGCGTTCATCCTATGTGCAGAGGATCCTGCCACAAGGAGTAGAAATATTGTAGAACTTAGGAATATGATTTACGGTAAGATATTCGTTGATTTAGTAAAATATTATGCTAAAGGCGGCAAAATTGTAAAAGTACCTATCCCAAGTTCTAAAATACTAATACTAGATTTTAAAAAAACCTATTTATTAGACTTTGATGACTTGCATTTTTCTAGTGACTATCTTCTCTACTTAACTGTTTGCGTCAGACGTGGTCGGATGAGAGTAAATTTATTCACTAATTTCTTCCTTGTTAGCTTTAAATTATTTAATAAAGCAATCGATATTAATGATTAACATGATGAAAGCGATTACTTCATTCAAAATAATCTCAATAAATCAGAGAGCGCTGAATACATTAAATTAGTACCTACCTACTCTTGGCTCGACCACGGTAGACTGTGGCTCGACCACGGTTGCTGCAGGGACTATTCTTGTAAAAGGCAACGAGTACCAGAGCAACACAGCCATAAGGAGGTACTTAGTATATAGGAAGTAATGTTCATTTGCATTCTTTACTTTTGTACCAAACCGCTATGTTAATGTTAACGTCAATGTTAATGTTAACCGTAATGTTAATGTCAATGTTAACATTAAATGTTAAACAAAGTAACAAATTACTTACTAAAGGTGTCATTTTTAGCAAGAGCGTTATAACATAACCTTACTGTATGTTTAACTAGAAGTACGAAATTAGGATATCTGGTTATTGAAGTGTACTATGTCAACTAAATAATCTATATTATGAATAGGAAAATGTGTGTTTGTCTGTATATCTTTCACGGCAAAACAGAACAACGAATTTACGCGATAGTAAGGGATGGAGAGTGACACAAACTACTTTTTTGTCTCAAAAATTGGTATACGGACTATCTGTAAGTAACACAAAGACATTAAAATTATATCTTAAATCTCTTTGAAGTAACAAAAAAGTCGTGTTTTTTTTTTTGGAATTTCTCCCCACCTCCTTAAATAAGGCGTGAAATGTTATATGGGATTTTACGCAGTTATCAAGGTAGGAAGCTAAAAATCGGTACACATACTCTTGTTACCAATGAAAAATACCTCTCTTATTTTTTTTTTTTTTTTTTTATTGGCTAGGGAAACAGTGTGTCCTCAAATTTATCGCGAGCGAAACCTCGGGCAAAAGCTAAGCGAATGTAAATTTGACTTTGATTGACTGCTATAAATTAAAAATTCAATTACCTATCGTACACTCAATAAATAGAACAACGTTCAACGATAATATTAATTTCTACCGAAATGTTGTTATAGGTACTGAAAACTTTAATATATTAAATTATTTGTAATTAGAAATGTACAGACGCCAGCCGATCAAACTACCCGAAAATGTCCATTTACCCAATCAATCTTGAATCGTAATGGTTCAAAAGCTATAAAGTTGAAAATGTATTAAAGAAATTTGACAGATTTGTAGCTTGATATGCTGGCGTCTGTGCCTATAAAAGATAATAATTAAAGATAAAATGTGATCAATTAGAATTTTTTTTCTTTCTTCTATTCTATATAAAAAAGTATTCAGTATAGATGATATTTATATTTCGATAAAATACCGTACTTTTGGTCTATTTTACTACGGTACAGAACAATTGGTAACAAAAATACTTCATGTTTCGTTTGTATATTCAACGTTTGCTTCCTATTCAACTCAAAATAATTGAGTAATAACCTTCATTATTTTAGATGTTAGATCTGTTAATACATACATTTTTACAATAGAGGAAGCAAATTGCTAAAGAATTAGTAATTAAAGCCTTTATTCACAAACCTAGCTTAAAGTGAAGTAGTGATTAGGAAGTCTTTAATCACACATTTTGACGTTAAAACATTACTTCCACGTAATCATCGTTTGTGAATAAACCCCTAAGTGTACTGTAATTCATTTTATACATATTACAAAAAGATTGTGTTAAAGATAGTATAATTATTATGTATCGCCTTATTTTCGGCAGACACAAAGGCTTTTGGAGGTACACTCCTAAATAAAAGTCGTGGATACCGGATAAACAGTTGTAATCACTATCACAATTATAGGCGTAACATAACGCTAGTTAACAATGGTAGGAAGAACACTGGGAACACTGAGATGAGTTATGAGAGTTAAGGTCTGCTTGTCGTAAGGTTTGTATACGTTATTACGTACTGCCGCGATGCAAGCCGCAAGCAGAGTTATGTTTATTTAGTGTCGGAAACATTAAACGTTGAGGGTTTCACCTTTCACCGGTTCACCCCCCTACGGAGAAAATAACATTATCTACGATTTATATCGACTTATACAAACCGAAATCTTACGTTCTAGATTAATCCTTTTATTTTTTGTTGGGGTGGGATCATGGGAAATCATCAAATGACATCTCCCGCTCTGGACGGAGCGGAAGGGCGTGTCAGACTTTTACTGACTAAACTTACCCGTGTTTCTTCACTTGCCTGTGCGACGGCCAGGGCGACGGTTTCTTGTTTAACTAACCCGCAACCCAGGATGCATCGCGGTCTTCGTGGACCCGGTCACGATGTGCTGAAATCTCTTTGCGCCGGACAACGCGCCGTCGACTCGGGCCTGGTCCTTACCGGGCGGCGAGCTGCCCGCTGCTCACCGCCCGCAGGCCCGCGCCTACGGTGGCTGGGAGTTCGTCTCCCGACCAGGGCGTCCCCTGCGGCGGTTAGTGGCGTGTGGGCGCTGGGATTCCCGTTGCCTCATGCGCTGCGCCTCCTCCTTTGACAGCATCACTGCTTCACGTTCTAGACTAACCTTTGAGTCAGTTTTTGTATTTCGAACTTTCTTCTTATTATTTAACTAACAACTTAACCAAACTAAACTGTTATTTTTCTATAAAGGACTGAATCTCTTCAAGGGTTAGGTTCATAATTCTATAACTATTTAGGTGGTTCATGTCTGGTCTAAACAAATATCTTGTTTTGTAATAGGTTAGTGTTTTATTGTTAGAACTGTTTATAAGCTGAGCCAGCTACAGAATATACCGAAATAAATAAATAAACTACTATAACACCATCATATTATTCTGATAACCATCTATAGTTGTGATAGTTCATTTTCATTCGTTTATAAATACTGCCGAAGCAGTATTCCAAAAATATGATTAACTTGTATGAGTGTACCCTCCACGAAAATCTTTAGTAAAAGGCAAAAGATTATTAAGTTATTAAGAGAGACCAAAGTTAAAAAAATACGTGCTGAGGTTAAATACACCGCGCGGTAACGAAACCATAGCGAGATTCAGAAATGAGCGTGATTTGTACAACGACATCTATCGGAGATGTGGACACTCAAAATACCCGTAGGTATTATACATAATCATAAGAACGGTAGAACGGATATCTCAAGATAGATAAGTAACCGAAATACCCAAATAAAAACTGTCTTGAAAAATAATTATTAATCCTCTGCGAAGAAAAATTTATTAAGTTTTACACTTAATAAAATTTTAGACACCTAACTAAATTATCAAAGCACTGTGAGTATATTTGAAAACATGTTGCGAACACATATTTCATGTTTATAGTGCCTATCCAGCTTCTTCTTGTGACGCCCTAGTAACCTGAGGTCCGTACCCCACAGGGTCGCCCTTGGCATTAGTGCTTAAAGCTCGGGCTAGAGACCTTAATTTACTGACTGTGCACCGTCTATAAATTTTGATCCCTGGAATATCCGTTATAAAACCGTATAAAAACTATTCTATATGTTAATCGTGGTTATTAAACCATCTGTCTGTGTGTCAAATTTCATCTAAATCCGTTTAGTAGTTTTAGCGTGAAAAAGTACCAAATATATATCCATACAAAACTTTCGTTTATAACATTAATAGGATAGCAAGATTCACAGACAACCCCACTTAAATAGATGACAACATCATAGATTGAAAATACAACGTGTAACAAAAAGGGTATATACATACCAAGGGCATGGCATCTTTAGATGATATCAAACGATATCGGAAGGGTATCAACTCAAAATAAAATACTCAAAAAATTGCCACCAAATTTTCTGTTTCGTGTGTTTCTTAAAATAAAATCATAACAAATGTACAAACTACGTATGTTAATAACTACTCGTTACCCGTAACGTTACTTGCCAAAACCCGATAAATGTCTTCAATATCTCTGTGCGACTAGTATGATAGTAAGTAGCCTATCACAGGCGGTGTTTTTCCTCATAACTTTAACATAAAGAGATAGAATTAAAAAACCCTTCCAATATCGTTTGATATCATGTAAAGATGCCTTTGTCATGTATATACCCTTTATGTTACACGTTGTATACAACGTTATTTTTGTTTATACGAAACCTGAATACAGTTTGTTCAGAATTATAAGCAACTGAATCGATTCCAATCAGTTTTACACCATGTTATATTTTTTCCCAAATACATTTAGAGTGGGACCGCAGAGTGTTTACCGAGCGGTTACGATAGATCACAGTTGACGCCAAAAGTCAACGTCCGCACTCGCCCGCCCGTACAGACCTTTGACCATATTTTCGTTGGGACAACCAAGTAGAATACCAAGCTCATAACATGGTGGTTTTTCTTACATCTTTTTGAAATTTAGTACATAGATTCTTTACTTAAAAATACTGGACACGTGTTTCGAGTTTGCCTTAAACAAAAAATAATGTAGTATTCTATTTAAATAACCTTGGAAGCAGATTCACGATAGAAAAAACAATTCTATGTTTCAGAGCGAGGCGAGTGTCACCCATATCGGATGGACGATGCGTTCCTACTGCGGTTTCTGAGAGCACGGCGATCGGTACCTGCGCGGGCGCATAGACTTGTAACGTATTCATTCTGTACTAATACTTACAAACAATATGCTGTGCTCGCAACACCTTTCTTTTCTAGGTTTATCTAAACTAAAGGGTAGGACATTTTTTAGAGGATAGAATCACCAAAATGATACATTTCTTTTATTTACTTGCTTCATGAATTTGCTGCCCTTTATTTTCCTAACCAAATAATCAACGTAATGGCATCGATTCATTATTCACAAACTCAAATTCAGTGCATTTTTTGTGTTAAATAGCTAACAAAAAATAACAACTAAATAACTAAATATGGCGACTAAAATTACGATAATTTACGTCAGGAGCTGATAAGTTTTACGAGACTTAATTAATATGTATTGTCCGTCCTTTTATAAATGAAATATTATAGTTAGACGACGATGCACTGATGAGTGAACTTAAAATTAGTTTCATTTACAACAACAGTTTTTTCTCGGTGGTAGGCCATAACATCGGCTGCCGGCAGAAGTTACCACCCACCAGACAAAGTCTTGCCGCCAAGCGATTCGTCGTGTTCCGGCATGATGTCTGGTGAAGCCGTACGGAGGACGGGTCTGAGCAGTTGTGTTGCGATGTGTGCCGAGTACGATCAAATGTTGTTGTGTCGGGAGTTTGGTCGTGGAGGGTCTCCACATCAATCTCCTTCGGGCGCAGCATCGTTGGTCGTGTTGTTTGGTTTAACATTGCACCACCTCGCTCAACTGCCGTCTTCCTTTCTATTCACTAAGATTTTTAACTGAATGGGTTTAATAAACTAGCGCGCTTTACCATCAATGATTGTATCATTGCTTACCATCAGGCAGGATTGCAGTCAAGCACTAGTTTATAATTATAAAAAAAAAGAACAGGGGATTATGGGTCAACATGTCGTTTATATTTTATTTTCCTAATCCGTATCCTGCTGCATACTATACAACGTGTAACAAAAAGGGTATATACATACCAAGGGCATGGCATCTTTAGATGATATCAAACGATATCGGAAGGGTTTCAACTCAAAATAAAATACTCAAAAATTGGTACCAAATTTTCGGTTTCGTGTGTTTCTTAAAATCAAATCATAACAAACGTGGCAGCACACTACATACGTTAATAACTACTCGTCACCCGTCACGTTACTTGCCAAAATCCGATAAATGTCTTCAATATCTCTGTGCAACTAGTATGATAGTAGCCTATCACAGGCGGTGTTTTTCCGCATAACGTCCTAACATAAAGAGATAGGATTAAAAAACCCTTCCAATATCGTTTGATATCATGTAAAGATGCCATGCCTTTGTTATGTATATACCCTTTATGTTACACGTTGTAGACCTAGTATAAGTTTTCATTACGAGACTCGATCGTCGATATCGAGCGCGTTTGACTCATCGATTGGCCCGCTTCAAGGTTGTAAGAACTCTCAACCAATGAGAGCGTCAAACGCGCTCGATATCGACGATCGAATCCCGTAACGAAAACTCATACTAGGCCTAGTGTTAGAGGAAATCGTAATGGGCAACTAGATTTTCAAACATCATATAAGGCTAATACTTATTTCCTTTCTTCCAGTTAGTACGCTACTGCAACCTCCGTGATCAGAACCCTCACCTATGGCGTGATGTAGACTGGTTCAGCCTCACCAAGCTAGGTCACGTGTTCGAAGGTGTACTCTTCGACAGACCTGATGTTGGTAGACTCATCTTGTGCAGACTAGGTAAGGATCATCACCTCATTTTTTCCTATATTACGCTACTCATGCTTCTTCTGAAATGTTGTTTTGTCTTCACTCAAGTTAAAAAGGTGTAGGTATACATACATATATATCTCTCACCTAGTAATATATTGGCACATCTGCAAAAAATGTGAAATAGAGTTATATACTACATATCCTTAATAGATATTTATTAGCGTCTATACTAGTATCTCGAACCCGTTGAACACTGCGTTTGGTTATTAGTATATGCAAATATGGATCTGCTGGTGTCAGTACAGCTATAACAGCCTGAATGTGCTTTTAGTAATGCTGAGGACTTAAAAAAAATCTAATTTAATGTCTTTGAAAAAAACCTTCTGATATAGTCGAGATCGTCGTCACAGTAAACAGAACAGTAGGTTATCTAAGGCCGCTCACCGAGTTATTTGCCTACTCTTGCGTTGATCCCCAGGGTCGTCACTTTTAATGTTTTCGAACAATCAGCTCTTCATCTAAATTTATGTAATAAAAAGCATATTATGATTGAATAGTTTACATACTTTAAAAGTGGTGGTAACCTTAAACGTTAATCGGTCACATCTTACTATAATTTTATTAAGTTAATATTATGATTAAGACGCCATATTAGGATCAAACAACACATAAGACATTAGAAAAAAAAATAGTAATTTGCAGCAGTAATTATTATGAAATTGCCCTTATTACACTATACGCGACAATTGCGACAAATACGTTTACCTAAACAATATTTCGTACTCAATCCTCTGTTTTATAGGACAACTAGACTTCTTAAAATTAACTGTAGCTCTAAACATAGTATTCAGGAAGTAAATTTGGGAATACATTTATATGGAAAAATACGACTCGGCTACGCTCATAATTAACCAAATAAACTGTTAACTAAACAATACAAATATCACATTTTCTAATAAAACTTAAGTATAAGTAGGTATTAATATTTCTGGTTCAGTAGGAATTATGAAGAATGATAAGTCCGGCTTTGCGAAATCGTTATTGAGGCACCCGAAAATACTACAATTTTTTTTCCTCTTTTTGAAGTCATGATACTCGTACTAATTAATATTATGGTAAGTGGCCGGCGAGAGTTGACGAACGCGAGCGGTCATGTAATATACGCGCGTGCTCACAGTCACGCGGCTCCGCCACAGAACACAATTACTCCTATCGGAGAAGAAGGTCAACTTCATACAAAAAAAGTAGGAACGATTTTAGTTTGGAAGTGCTGCCATCTTACTTTAGCCCAAGTAAACTATGTCGGCGTAGTAGGGCGGGAAATTTAAACCACTTCATGATGACTATTGTATTTTAAGTTTTAACATTTTAATACACATCCAGACCAGGAGTGCAGCCTCAAGATATTTTCCTCCTCTCGAGACCACCCTCCCGATCTGAATGTATCAGAAACGGAAAATAGAATGAATCTAGCATAGAAAAAAAAACTTTGTAATAGAAAAAAATCTAACGGGCGCCGTCCATACAAATTACATTCATACAGAATGCAATGTGCGGCCGGTCATATGAAATAACAATATAACATAAATTGTAAAACGTTATCAACGTGCTAGATGCAATTCTAGTCCCTTTATTTTATCTGGGAATAGAGATTGGAAATAAAAGTATTGTTTAGCCAATATTTTATATATTACATGATAAATTTTATAAATTTCGTATCATCATCATCGCATCTGCCATGGCAGAACTGAGGTTCACAAACACTTGTCACAACAGCCACAAAATAAATAGGTTCAGGATCATTGGTTCAGAGTCAATGTCTCACGAAAAACAACAGTAATGTTAGTCACTATCTCACAATGCGCTAACACTAACCACGATTCGCGGAACTTTGTAACACATAAAACGGAGGAGCAGAGCTCGACTCAACTGTTATATTATAGCACTTAATTACAAGCACATCGATGAAATATGGAATTGTGTTTACATCGGGTGACGCCATATTGTTTATGCGGACGCCATGATCGGTCACGTGATTCAAGAGTGTTGCCATACAAATAAATTGAAATATTAATTTATATAGCAACATCGCCCAAAATTCAGCCCTTGTAGGTATTCTCAAGGCTTCCATACAAAGTTGACCCCGGCTGGGCTCCGCCCGTACTGCCCCCTCGTTATTTTCCAGTTATATTATGCCAGTGTGTGCGTGAAATCGCGTACCGACACGGCGCGCGGCGCGCACGCAAACATTCAAACCGAAAGCGGCACGTTTGTATGAAGATGTTTTACTATTCTGTTTACTATGTCGTCGTGGTTTAGATATCTACTGTGCCTAACTCATTTAACATTAATGTACAATGTGTAACAAGGTTGATTGGGAATATCTGACTGTTTGGGGTAGCTTAACGTGCTGTCGTCCATACATGTCGCAGCCATCGGGTGAAATTAGCTGTTCAGTGAAGCGTCTGGCATTTGGAAGTAGTACTCGACCCGTTTCGTTCTCTCGACTCGCACGCGGTTGATTACAGTTCTAACTTAACCCACTTGGTCAGTGGGCCCTGGCTTATTGGACAAATTCGGCTCGTGCGCTATTTGGGTACAGTTCCAACCTGGTTCTAACCGAATGATAATTTATTGATTATTGATTAATTTACTCCTCGGTGGTAGGCTTAGCTGCCGGCAGAAGTTACCACCCACCAGACAGTCTTGCCGCCAAGCGATTCGTCGTGTTCCGGCATAATAATAATAAAACAACAGTCAAAGTCAAGGTACGTAAGTCAAGGTCAAGTCGCAAGTCGCAGTCGCAAATCGCAGTCGCAAGGTGCAAGTCAGAAGGTGCAGTCACAATCGCAGCGCAGTCGCAGTCACAAGTCGCAGTCGCAAGTCGCAGTCGCAAGCCGAAAGCCGAAAGCCAAAAGCCGAAAGCTGAAAACCGAAAGCCAAAAGCTGAAAAGCCGAAAGCCGAAAGCCATAAGTAGGAAGCCAAAAGCTGAAAGCCGAAAGCCGAAAGTAAAAAACCGAAAGCCGAAAGCCATAAGTAGGAAGCCAAAAGCTGAAAGCCGAAAGCCAAAAGCCGATAGCCTAAAGTCGTAAGCCGAAAGTCGACAGCCAAAAGTCGACAGCCGAAAGTCGACAGCCGAAAGTCGGCAGCCGAAAGTTGACAGCCGAAAGTTGACAGCCAAAAGACGGCAGCCGTCTTCCTTCACTCAGTTTTTGAGTGAATAGGATCTTAATAAACTAGCGCGCTTTACCATCAATGATTGCATCACTGTTTACCATCAGGCAGGATTGCGATCAAGCATCTTAAAATTATAAAAATGAACATCAATCAGGCCGATGTTTGAACGGCCACCATTTAGCTTTTTTATGGTGTGGATGAGAAATTATCAATTGACCTCTCCCGCTCTGGGCGGAGCGGTAGGGCGTGACCACCGTTTAGCTAAAAGCTAAACAAATCAGTTAGCGGCGACGGCGGCAGATAATAATATTTAATATAAAATATGACAGATGATGTCCGTTATTTGAAATTAGCTTGATAAAGGTACCTACAGCACTAAGGTCTTGTAATTCCTTTAATTTAACATTTTTTTACCACATCTACGTAAAAAAGAGGGTAGTCTTTTAATCTTAAGTAGAAAAGGATTTTTGTGTGACCATTAATTTTACTTAACTTCATTAAAAGCGTTTTTGTGTATAATCTTGATAACACGTATACAGTGGGAAGCCGACAATAATAAAACACATTGTAGGCATATACAATCCATACTTAGGAGTACTAACTATAAAAATTAACCCTATGTAATCGAAATGGTAGAAGTTTTTGAAATTAAAGAAATGATGTGCCCTCATTGATAAAATATTAAACAGATACGATATAATCTAACAAACTGACCAAAAAAAATGTGCCGAACACAGCAGCAGCACACATGCATATTTTTATTCGGCATACATTGGTACAGTGTGAGTGAGATGGGGCGCAATCTAAAGCATAGAGAAGAAAAGATGGCTAGTGTTTGTCGTTTGCGCTGTTAGTGTTTGTCGTTTGTTTTTACGAGTGTATCGAGAGTGACTAAAGCGAGATACAGGACTTACTTCCTTTTGTACGCTTCAATTTTAGTGCGCTAGTGACATATCTACCTTAGTTTAATATTTTATCAATGTGTGCCCTTCTCTGTATGAGAGGAGACCTGTGCCCAGCAGTGGGACGATAAAATTTTGATGATGATGATGTGCCCATTATGGGTTTTGCTAAATCAATTTGATTAGCACTAACTACGTTCGATTATAATGACTAAACTAAATAGTATATGTATTTGCTTAAATATTTATAGCAGACTGAGGACGTGATTATACTTATTTTTATTAGTGATTTTTTTTTATTAGTTTGTGTTTGTGTTTCATGTCTGCTGTGTATTTGTATTTACTTCATCATCATCATCCCAGCGTTAATCCCAGTCGCATCCGAAGCCTTTTCAGCTTTGGAGTCTGGGGTCCGCTTTACCAGTCCAACTGCTGATATGGTTAAACTTCGACATTTTCCGTGAAGCGACTGCCGTCTGACCTCCACAACCCGAAGGCGACATCGAAGCGTTGCAGTTAGACCAATTGTTGGACTTTTGAGGGCTCCAACAACCCGTAACGACTGCCACTAGATGTTTGTATGGCAACCGGGACCATCGGCTTAACGTGCTTTCCGAGGCACGACCAGAGCAGTGCAAATATTCATATTCATGCATACAAATACTTGCACTGTGCGGGGATCGAAACCGCGCCACCTTGCGCAGCGGCCGCGTCCGCTACCGCTACGCCACGGAGGCTGTCAAATGTGTATTTGTATTTACTTATCTGACATTATATGTATCTTACCTGAAATAAATTATTATTATTATATACCAGCGGTTATCTATTTTACTAAAGGTAAACAAAAAATCCACGTTAATTCTAACGAAATATAACATTGCTAAATTTAAGAGTACAACTGCGACGTACGGACGACAGCAGGTCAAGCTACCCAAAACTCAAGCATTGCCAATCAACCTTAAGCCTTAACAACTAAAGCAATAAAGTTAAAAATCTAATAAAGAAATCTGACATATTGTAGTAGCCTCATGTGCTGTCGATTGAAATGAGTGGGTTTTTACTTTTGCTTACATTTCGTTGTCTTCCTAATCTGATGGAGTAGATATAGATATTACACGAAGTTTAATTTATTTGTACTTTTAATTGTCTTCATCTTGAATGTCAAAATCAAATACGTTTAATTCCAGGTGAATGGAATCCAGATGAATACCCAGTAGACGATCTAATTCGCGGTAGCCTACTCCTTCTGGAGATCGGCATCATGCAGCCAAAGCTCCAGATCCTAGGAGGCACCGCCCTCCTGGACTGTGCAGGTCTTACCATGAAGCATATGAGGCAGTTCTCACCAACCATAGCCTTACAAGCCATGAATGTTATGGGGGTAAGGAGTTATTCTAGTTTTTTTATAGTTCTACTAGTTCTGCCCTCAGAGTGTAATTGACTTATCTGCTTCTGAATTTATAGATTTGCATCAACCAGAGATGCAATTAGGTGTTTCTATTGAATGTGGCTCAAGGTCACACCTATGGGAATTCCTTCAGCCCACCTTAATTTTAAATTAGATTGTTGTCCAAGTGTTTACTATATCCTAAGATGTGGTATCTCTTCATTACTCGTCGATAAATCTGGATCTCGAAACCACTGTCTCATCAATAAACTCTACAGAAGTCTTGCCTAGTACTTGCAAGTAATCTTATAACCTCGTCTCATACCAGTTCGCATTCCCACTGCACATGCGAGGGGTCCACGTAATCAACTGCTCCCGAGTCTTCGAGACGCTGTTCAACTTCTTCAAACGTCTGGCGCCCGTTGACGATTTGTGGAAAAGGGTTCGGTTCCACGGAAGTGATCTCGGTGCTTTACATGAGTGAGTATCCAGCACCGCACACACGCACACACATGAAGCAACACATTAAGTTTGAAAGTGTTGTTAGTTCGTGGTATAAAGTGACTATGATTCATGACTACTGGTGACTGAATCTGGGTCTTGGTTGGTAAGAACACACGATTTCCTATGAAATCCTGGTAGTCTGAGACTGGTAATTCAGTCTAGTTATACGTATAACACGTCTAGTTGTTAGTAGTTTCTCTAATGTAGCTTGAGGAGAGATAACAGAAAATGAAGGAATTCCTTAAAACGCAGTATTTATTTATTTTCTGTTAATAAATATACTTTAACATTGTATCAACCACGGTACCACCTGATTACCTGCACTCCCTAAGTGATCAGTTTCCCTTGGTAGCACCCAACGACGTGTTTCGAATAGCAAAAAGTCGGTGTGCTCAGCATTTTACTTTATTTCCATTAATTAGTAATAGTTTGCTATAAAAATACCAAAAACATTTTGTCGTTAGTAAAAATGTGCAACTATAAAAGTCCAGAGTTGGGTCAGATAATAAATAGTACCTACCTACCTACAAGTTGGGTTCTCAAAAATTTGTTTATGAGATTATCACCTAAATTGTAGAGTAGCATGCGCGTGGACTACATGTTTTCTTACTTATACAACGTGTTACATAAAGGGTATATACATAACAAAGGCATGGCATCTTTACATGATATCAAACGATATTGGAAGGGTTTTTTAATCCTATCTCTTTATGTTAGGAAGTTATGAGGAAAAACACTGCCTGTGATAGGCTATTATCATACTAGTCGCACAGAGATATTGAAGACATTTATCGGATTTTGGCAAGTAACGTGACGGGTAACGAGTAGTTATTAACGTACGTAGTGTGCTGCCACGTTTGTTATGATTTGATGTTAAGAAACACACGAAACCGAAAATTTGGTACCAATTTTTTGAGTATTTTATTTTGAGTTGAAACCCTACCGATATCGTTTGACATCATCTAAAGATGCCATGCCCTTGGTATGTATATACCCTTTTTGTTACACGTTGTATATAGGTAAATTACATAACACTACATCATATCTCCCTATATGAATACATATAGAGATTTAAAGAAATATATATCTCCTAAAATCTTTTTTGCCGAACTTAGGTCTGGAGAACTATTTTACCCATAGTCAAGGCTGGAGTGAATAATAGGCTCTTAATAAACTAGCGTGCTTTACCATCAACGATCGCATCACTGCTTACCATCAGGTGAGATTGCGGTCAAGGGCTAGTTTATAACTTACTAGCTGCGCCGCGCCGTTCACCCGCGTAGTTTTCGACATTTTGAACCGATCCTTTTTTGTTTTAGTCTGTATCAGTGGAAGCTTATAAATGGCATTTTCATTCATTAATAACATCGTATAAGATAGCTATAAGTTTCCCAAAATTATAAAATAAATAAAATATTAAGATCATAAAATTAATTTGTGTCTTCAAGGCTAGACTAGAGTACCTAGTTTTTCTTTTCTTGGGCCAGTCAACCTCATAGGTATGAAATGTGTATTTTTACCTTAAAGCCTGGAATAGAATTGTAATTATGTACATAACATAATATGTACAGACATAAAAATATGAAGATTTTACAAAGGGGTGCAATAGGCGGCCTTAGCGTATGACTTCGACGTAGGCTATACCCGGAATATAGTGAATGGATTATTGGAAAAAACCATACATACCATCACTGGGGTATGACGTTATTTTCTACACATGACATGTACTATCTCCATGTTCCAGATACATTCCCCCAGAGTGCTTGCCGAAGAGGTACGGCGGTCATCGCCAGGAGGTGTCCCTGGAGAGGTGGCTGACGAAGATCAAGCAGTACAAGAACAAAGACTTTGATAACGATATGAGAACCATAGGATATGCTGTAGATTAAGTTACACTTGTCTGATAGAATTAGTTGGTACAGTAGACCGCGCATCAGTGGTAAGAAGACCAGTTTAATCTGACCTCACATTATACTGGAACTTCGTACTACGCTGGTCCAGTTCAAGTTCAAAGTGTTATCACTTATCAGCAGTCTACTTTACTACACAAGAGTTAATAGGGGTTGTGGTGAATGATACTCAGTGTGTATTTTAAACTATTATATAATGGGTAGATATTAAATTAAAACGAAACGACTCAAAAGGCCTATAAGGACCAATAGGCCTCCCCCTTCATCTTTTTCAACAGTAGCTGATGTCGTATCATGATGGTGAAGTATTATAAATAAGCCTTAGAAAGGTGGCCTTAACTTAACCAATAAATTGTTCATGCACACGAGCGGCACGAGCCATCAGCAGGACCTACTGAAGTCGCCAATGCGTCGCGACAGTCGTCGACAAGGTCGACGGCTACCGTCGTCAACACGTCGCGACAGCCCTTGACAAGGTCGACGGCTACTGTCGTCAACGCCTACTGTCGTCAACGCTTCGCAACAGTCCTCAGAAATGGCGTGCTCACGTGTTGGAACTACCTTTGGTATACAACTAAGTAAATGTACACATAAATGCAATAAAGAAATTTGATTTGAATTAATTTGTTTTAACAATCCTTTGTTTTGGATAGCTGGACCTGTTGGCGCTGTACATTTCATTATAATGTATATTTAAAAAAAATTATTAACGTTAATAAGGAAGCCATGTCATCATCATCATCATCAGCCCCTACTCGTCCACTGCTGGACATAGGCCTCCTTCATGGCACGCCAACAAGCTCGATCCTGAGCAGTTCTCCGCCAGCCACTAGCAGCCACCTTTTTGTTGTCGTCGCTCCATCTCGCCCAAGGGCGTCCCACGCTACGTTTGCCGAGACGCGGTCTCCACTCGAGGACTCGTTTACTCCAACGGTTGTCGGTCCTGCGGCATATGTGACCAGCCCATTGCCACTTCAGCTTGCTAATCCTCTCAGCTATGTCGGTGACTCTGGTCCTCTGACGGATCACCTCATTTCTGATGCGGTCCTTCAGAGAGACGCCCAACATAGCCCGCTCCATAGCTCGCTGAGCGACTTTAAACTTATGGACTAGTCTGATCGTTAGTGTCCACCCACCAGGAAGCCATGTACCTACTCGTATTTGGACGACACGGTTAGTGCAGTGGCTGAGCGATCGACTGCTGAGCTGCGGGTCGCGGTTTCAACAAATACTTGTATGGCCTAGAAGTAGGTTGTTGTTCCGGGTCCGCCTGTTTGTGTAGGTGAGTTGTAAGAGACAGTAGTAATTCTTAGTGTGGGATAACATAAATAAAAAAAATCATATGTAAATATAATAGGTATATTTAACACAGCCATACATTCTTCTCACATTCCATTCATTCGCATACCTATCAAGATCTGAGTTTGATTTCAGAAGAGCGTTAACAGTGGCTAATGTTCGAGGAATATGTGACTTGGAGTACCAACACCATAGTAACAGTACCGCAAGTTCTAAAAGCCAATATGCGTTGTATTGTGCCATTGTCTGATTTATATATGACGATCCTAAATTTCACTATGCAGACCCGTATCATCAATAATCCCCCTAAAAATTTTAAATGTTACCAGTCATCTGATCATGTGGCCGTATACATTCTAAAGAATTTCAAGTCGCCCAACTGAAATTTAGTGGGGTACAGGAGAGAAGAAATTCGTGAAGTGCTCCGCTGCGCGGGGAAGTGGGCAAAATATGAATTTCAGCTGAAGTAGGTAATACTAGCCTTAAAAACTTAATATTATTATAGTTTCAAAGAAACAAAAAACACCTTTAATGTAAAATACCTACATATTCACATAGGTATATTCACACTTATTTCGATTCATTTCCGCAGATCAAAATACGTATTTCAGGCGCTGTTCTGATTATTTCCACTACACCAGGACTCATTATTTTTTTCCTAATAAACACAACACTTTTTAATATACATAATATAACTTTAGATTACATTCTTTCTTTCTTTTCTTTAGAGTGAATACTACTTCAACCCTTCAATGGCCTCTGTGGTTAGATACCACAATTTTGCCAGTAACACTTGTTACAAGTAATAGCAATTCTTAAAAAAAAAAAATCACAGTAATGGCGGATATCGCCAGTGACAATTGAAAAAACGGCCGCGTGAGCCAACTACGGGGAGATTTGATGCAAAGCCATGATGTGGTCACTATGCTGCAATATTTCAATGTTCTTTATGAATTATTCACTAAATGCACTTTTTACTACATAAATCACGCGCTTTTATTTATAACTAGCTTTCCGCCCGAGGCTTCGCCCGCGTGGAGTTCGGTTATATCGCGCTTTTTAGATTTCCCTTGGGAATATCAATTTTTTCCGGGATAAAATGAAGCCTATGTTCTTTCTCAGGGTCTAAAGATTGTCGGTGCCAAATTTCATCAAAATCGGTTGAGAGGTTTAAGCGGGAAAGCGTAACAGACAGACACACAGACAGACAGAGTTACTTTCGCATTTATAATATTAGTATGGATTTAAAACTCCAATGAAAAATTTGCGTTATATTCATCTTAGCCTTCCCGTCAAAAACTCCTAAATTACATTATTATTTTATTACTAGCTTTCCGCCCGCGGCTTCGCCCGCGTGGAGTTCGGTTATATCACGCTTTTTAGATTTCCCTCGGGAACATCAAATTTTTTCGGGATAAGAGGTAGCCTATGTTCTTTCTCAGGGTCTAAAGATTGTCTGTGCCAAATTTAATCAAAATCGGTTCAGAGGTTTAAGCGGGAAAGCGTAACAGACAGACAGACAGAGTTACTTTCGCATTTATAATATTAGTATGGATTATTATTTTATTAGCGGACCCCAGATTCCAAAGCTGAAAAGGCTTCGGATGCGACTGGGATTAACCATAGATATAGGAAGTAAAAGATACACTTACACGACTCAATACTGTGTCAAAAAATATATAGACATGTGTGCGTAAATGACAATGTTTGAGTGAAAACTAGTGTTGTCCAGGATGGCTTACGATAAATATTTCATTATCGATTATTTATATAATACGAACAATGACGACAATTATTTATATAAAGTTATTTCAGGCGCAATACTGATTGAAATTGTATTACAGGAATAAAAACACTTTATTTTTAATTAATTATTTATTCCAAAATGAAAAATATTTTATTCAAATTAGGCTGAGTATCAGCACTTTTGAACGTCAATATTAAATAAGACAGTCCCCTAAAACGTCCGCCTTTCGCCACTTCCTAGTGCTTTCGTTGGGAAGAAGTGACGGAACAAACACCCCAGCAGCACAGCTGTCTGTTCATTTAGAAAACATATTAGTTTATACAATACTATGTAAGTACAGTAATACAAGGGAAAAAACACAGCAACAATTAATTTAAATTTAAATTTCCTATAAATATTTTGAACCCGGTACGTACACACATTCACACCCTTTTTTATTTACTACTTATTTTTTATGAGGCTAGCAATCCGATCTGTATTTGATGGTTGTAAATTCTGAAAGCCAGTAGTGCCCTAGGTTTTCAATTAAATGTAACTAAATAATGAATATAGTTTTACTTCTTTTTTGCGTAAATTATATCACAGGGATGCAATTAAGCGATGATGATGACTTGTAAATTTACTGTTGTATAGTTATATTTGCTAAATTTGCTATAAGTAAGTGGTCACTTCGCAGAACTGAAGCAAAATTTACTAGAAATAACTACGACTACTTTCAATATAATTGTTATTATATATTGAAAGAATAAAAACTAAAGAAAATCTTATTGGCTGTTATTTAGTAAAAAGAAATTAAAAGCCGGGCGCTAGTGAGTTCCAGTACTTTCTTCCTTTAGTAATTTCTAGATAAAATTTGGTTAAATATGTAGTATGGTAAGCAAGTTACGGTGTCTCTAAAACTAAGTTACATTTTATCGATAGGTACTTGTGACGTAACCGCTTTGTCAAGCACTAGCGTAAACAAACAATTTTAATTTTTACACAATATTTTCATAAATCCTATTTATAATCACAAAATATACTTACATACAACAATGGGAATAAGTAATACATTGAAATTACTTTTTTCTCATCGATTTAATTGCATAAATTTGACAAAATATGTTTCGGAAACTTATGATTTTTTTTTTTTTATATTTTATAAACTAGCGCTTGACCGCAATCCTGCCTGATGGTAAGCAGTGACGCAATCGTTGATGGTAAAGCGCACTAGTTCATCAAGAGCCTATTCACTCTAGCCTTGAAGACACTCAAATTGTAGTCCGACGGAAACACCGCCGCTGGCAAATTATTCCAGTCCCTCGATGTACGCGGTATAAAGGAGGAGGCGAAACGCTTCGTCCGGATCGTAGAGGTGTTAACAACGTAAGGGGGGAAACCAGCCGTACGACGGGTCGTCCGCTGGTGGAACGGAGATGGGGAATTAAATCATGCAATTCCCTCGCACACTCCCCGAAATGCATCCTATAGAACACCGAAAGGCTGGCTACTCTACGCCTGTGCTCTAGGCTTTGGAGACCAACTCGAGTTAGACCAGGGTCACCAATCAGCCTCTTTGCACGTCTCTCCACTGAATCCAAAGTGGCTAGGTGACACTTGGCAGCACCAGCCCAAATGTGGCTGCAGTACTCCACACAAGAACGGACCTGTGCTTTGTATAACATTAGAAGCTGCCCAGGTGTGAAGCACTGCCGGACCTTTGCGATAACGCCAAGTTTCCTGGCAGCCACCTTAGCCTTGGACTCAATGAACCGGCCAAAGTTAAGGTCCGAGGAAATCTCAACTCCCAAAAGATGAAGGCGGCCGGAACACTCCAAGGACACATTCCGAAAAGTAGGAGCCAAGGTGAACGGGCTCCTTTTATGATGACAAAATCGTATTTACCTGTGAAAAGTGTATTGTTTCGGATTATTTCTTTTTGTCACATCACATTCACACACAGAACAAGACACCATAGCTGAGCTTAATTTCTTTTTGTTCTTTTATTAAGGGATTATTAAAATATTCACAAAATACACCACGCCGCAAAGCACTCTGGGACTCTAGGGGACCTTACTTGTGAAAATAATGTCTCAACTGCCATTTATTTTTTGTCTCTTTCTTTCTCCTCTGAAATCAACTGGATCGGGATCTCTCGCTCACACGCATTGCGTGTCTTTTGCGTAGCAATGAAATCTTACACCTATGGGATTAACGCTAGGATGATGATGATGATGATGACATTATTACAACAACATTTTAAATATTTTATATTATGACAGTTTTTGACAACGCTGACCACGTCACCATGGCAACCTTTTCTTAGAAATTATTGATGGCTTGTTATTTTTTAGCTGATTTGCCATTCATACTCCTTCTTTAATAAATATTTTAAGGCCATGTATATATCATTTAAAAATTTCAAATTTCGTCATTAAGGCGTTCTGCGAGGCTTCATGAATAATAATTCGCACTAGGTTAAGGCCTGTAAGGACAGTTGTAAGAGTGATAAATAAATAAGTCCACGCTAAGCTGTGGACATTTGAAATGTGAATTCCGATAAAATAGCTCGATAAAATAGATCCTGCGGATCCTGAGAGAGGCCATTACTGCCGTCTCCAGAATCTCCTGCGGCCTCTAAAATAGGCCATTGCTGCTGCCGTCTCCAGACCTTCCTGCGGCCTCTGGAGAGGCCATTCCCGACTTCAGACCCTCCTGCGATCTCTGAGAGAAACCATTGCTGACTTTAGAGCCCGTTGTGTCTCTCTTATCACCCTCATATCATTTATACTTTTTTTTTGCGGTAATGAAATCATCAAATGGCCTCTCCCGCTCTGGGCGGAGCGGAAGACTGTGTCAGATTTCTACATACTAAAACCCATCCGTGTTCCTTCACTTGCCTGTGTGCCAGGGCTACGGTACCATGTTCGAACCCGCAGGCCAGGGAGGATATCGTTCCGAACATCTCATTTCATGTTTTTTTTTTTTTATTAAATTTTTATCTAACTTGTTTTTTTTTTTGTTACAATCTTGTCGTTTACGTGATACTGCCACACATTATAATTAAGTTTCACAGACTTCGTTGAGCGTGAACCCATTGCTTAGTTCAAACAGCATTTAAATTAATTTTAGCAATGCAGATTAAAATAAAACAAATACATATAATGTCATACTCGCACTGGCTGAGCGCTTGCAGTTGTAATGTAACCCTTACCACTGGAGTTTTGAGCTTTTACTGTAACTACAATATCTTTTTAAGAAATCGATAATATCTAATCGATTGGTTTCTAAAATGGTGACTCTGCGGCAGAGCATGACGTGACGAATCATTGCGTTTTGTAATCAACCGCACCGCGCACCATTCTATAAGCAACGTAGCTTTGGCGTCTATATCGAATACTGTAGATTAAATTGCCGTTTTTTATGAAAAAAAAAAGATAATAGAAGGAGAGGTAGCAATGTTAGCAAAAATAAATAATAATCGA